>MU215360.1:394077-406654 GCA_018584345.1 Thuja plicata
TGATCAAGTACTGGATAGCCCCATCCACATTAACTTGGAGGATGAAGAAGTTGCCAAAGAGGACCTCACAATTAAAGGTAACTTAGATATAGATATAAATGATGATTCATGGTTAGACAACATTTTCGACACCATTACAAGAAAAGACCCTGCAGCAGATATGCAAAAAGATGAAGATATCACTGCTACAAGGGTTAATACCGATGAACAGGACAAAGCTATTAACACTGAAACTATCAATACACCTACAAATATGAATAAATTGATAGATGCTATCGATATACAGTCCAGCCAGGACAAATCATCCAAGAAAGATGATGATATACCCAAGGATATGGGTACAGATGAAAATCAAGGTGCATCCAATATTCCAAAGGATACCGACACAGAAATGAAGGATGACACCGATGAGCAAAAAGATACATCAAAGGAACAACAACAAGAGGCAGAGAAAACTATAGAGGATACCTCAAAGAAGGTTGTAGAGAAAGAAAAGAATGAGAAAGTAAAGAGTAATGAGGAATTGAAACAAAAGGAAGACTCATATGTTGAAACACCCAAGGAACGTGAGGAGACGTCTTCACCAAACCAGTCGATGATTATAGAACAAGTACAAAAGGATGCCTCATCCTCTAAACACTCACCAACTAAGTCAACCCAGTCTCAAGCCTTACAAATGGTATTACATTAATCTTCCACTGCCAACCAACCAAAGAAGAAGAAGAAGAAAATAGTAAAGAAGGATATATTGGTTGTGACACTTGATGAAGTCATTGAAGTTCCAAACTGGGACATAACCACTTTGGACAGTGACAAACTTCAAGAGTTTGGAGTGCTCTGTCAGAGGAAAGCCATACAGAAGAAGATGATCCAAACACATAGAGAAAATATGGCACTTGACAAGGCTAAAGAGATACTCCACCAACTGGTTCCTGAAGTGAAAATTGATGAAAATACTTCAGTCAAGGAACAAATTGTTTTTCTCACCGACACTATTACAAAGCAAGGGATAGAGGCAGATCAAGTAATGGAAGAGCAAGCAAAAAAGAAATATCAATTCAAGTTAATTGATAAAATCAGCCAAGAAGTGGCATTGAACAAGGTCAAGCTCTCCGAACTTAGTGATGAATTAGAGCCAATGATTGCTGAAGCAATCACCTTAGTTCAGAAAATGTGCACACTAGAGAAATACGGAAAAGAAAACAGTGACAAACTAGAAGAAATTGATTCAAATGTCACTAAGAGTGCACAAAGCCTAACCTCACATGCCGACAGCATAAAGGAACATCATGACACATTCATTGAGGCAAATAGGCTAAGGTAGGAAATATGGGATGCTGAGACCCAATTCAGAGATGAGATCACATAACTTCAAGCTCATATCTTACCAAATCTCATAATACTTCAGCAACATATTTCAAAATCTAGAAATCTAATAGCAACCCTGGAGATGTCTGTAGTAGATAGCATCTATGATATTCATGTAAGGATTTCACTAGAGCACATGGCTCTAGAAATGCTAAAATAAAAATGGGAGAAGATGATGGAGGAAGTCAAGTCCTAACATTCCCACCTTTTTGGAAAGTTGTAAATACCTTTGTCCTTAGTATCAAAAAAGGAGGAAAGGAAATGTATATAGTTATGTACAATACAAATATCTGGACAATACATATAACAGGTAACAAAAAGAAAAAGATAAAGGATATATATATACTTACACTTACTGGCACATACATAGGGGGAGTCATTCAAATGACTAAGGCAGAAGTATACATAGGTGTACATACTAATACACTCAGTATGTTGCACATATCATGTTTTTGATACTAATGTCAAAGAGGGAGATTGGTGACATTATTTTCCCATTAGTATACTTAGAGAAAAAACACAGACAGCAAGCATTACCGGTAGACAACAAGCATCACCGGCGAACCACAAGTAGTACTAGTAAAATACAAGCATACCTGACAGAACAAAGATTTTTGACAAAAATCTAAGTATAAAATTGACAAGCATCACTGGCGACACAGTTTTAGAACAACCCAACAAGAACAGACAAGCATACCCGATGACATGTTCAAAGAAAGGAACAGCGACCGTCAGAATCGACAGTCAGAAAAGCCGCAAATTGTGGATCTGATTTATACACGGCGGATAAAGCAAAGTTATTCTATTTTGTAGAATTGTTTTTGTTTTTTATGGTCATGCAAGCTTTATGTAAATGCTTTAAATCATCCTAACGGATCTAAAGCATATCTAACTACTGATCAAGATCAAGTTGTATATCTTGAATCTAGAGTTAACTTGCGAATGCATGAATCAAGAATTCAACCTAAGCTAGTATAAATAGATGTTCATACTCAATTGTGAGTACATGAATTATTTATAATTGATAGCCATGAAGAGAATCTAAGGAGCAGAAGGCAAAATTCATGCAAAGATCAGAAATAGAATACATCAGTTATCAAGAACACACAGAGGCTACCGACGAGCAGAAAAAGGTAATACTCAATCATGGAAGGATGATTAATAGTATTTTTTGGAGCTTTAGAGGATTTGTTATCAAACAATTGAAGATTTCATATTCCATCATATCAAAGACCTATGTAGTTCCATTCTAACAAGTGCATCACATCAAAAATCCTTTTGTAGAAGGTGGACTTAACCATCCTTTGTAAATCTCTTAATAGAGTGCACACTTAACAGTGTTGTTGAAAGCTTCAAATGAAGTAGATCTTAATAGGTCTCTACTTTAATATGCCTAATAGGGTAGGTCATCAAAAGTGACCAATTTTAAGCCTTAACTGGCTATTCTTATCTACAGATAGTGAAGTTTTGTGGGTAACAATCTCCACCACAGTTTTTACTTCCTAACAGAATTTTTCTACGATATCATATCTTGTGTCATGTGTTATCTAATTTCATGAATGTTTATATTATTGTTACATATCAAAAAGAATGTATGATATTATTTCATATGCATAAAGAAAGATGAACAGATAGATAAGTTAAATTACAAACTGATGATTAAGGGTTAATGGGCTAACCAAGAAAGTTTTAGAGGTACTGATTCACCCCTCCCCTCTCAATACAAATTATCTCAATATAATTCCAACAGTCTGATTTTATGGAGGTATACAAAGACTTCAAGGTGTAAAGGATCATTGTGAGATGGTTTATGGGCTGGGATATCTTTCTTAGTGAAGAAAACATAATATTTCATGGATAGATTTCCCACCATTGCTTTAAAATCATCAACATTTATGTCTTTCGAAATAGAGGCTTGTTGTAGGGATGCATCTAATGCTTCTTTGTGATTTTTGATATGTGAAGCAGTTCATAGATGGAAATTTGTGTTGAGGTCTTCTTCAGATGGTCTAATGGGTTATATTGACCTGGTGGTGAGGTAGATGATTTATTTGGTACTATAGCCTTTGACAGGTCTCCTTGCACTGTAATTTTAGAATGACTAGTAGTAACATCCCAACTAGTGTCGATACCTCATATAGTAATATTGTTTATGGTCATATCAGGATTAGGTTTAGCATAGGTGAAGTTTTCCTTATTTTCAAGTCCATAAGTGGAGGCCTTATCTTTTCCATGATCCATTAGTGCCTTTGTGAATATTTTGTGTTCTTGAATTGTGGTAACTGTATTTGTGATAACTTCTATTTCACCGTGATCAATGAAATCCTAGACAATATGCTTCAATTTCATGCAATTTGTTGTCTTGTTTCCCTTATTTTTGTGATAGTTACAATAAGAGTTGTCATTCCATCACCTTTATTTTCTGGTACCTTCATAATGTTTTATTTTAGGTAAGGTGACCAAATGAGATTGTTGTAATTTCTCAAGAATTTTCTCCAGAGGTTCTGCAAGAGGTGTAAAGTCTCGAGGTGGAGTGATGGTCCTTCTTGCTAAATTTTGTTTGAAAGTTTGATTAACATCTTCATTTGGCATGTCAATTTTTTTAACCCTTTGGTTAGTTTTCAATGATTAGGTTAATTGAGTAGGTTTTGGTGGTTCTTGTACGCGCATTACTAGTTGGACCACCTTAGCATCAACAACACCATCATTTATCACTTTTTTTTTAGACCAGTATTTAGATTTTTCATAAGGTGTTGAGTTACTGGCCTCTTTCTTGATGACTCTATTTAGGGTGAGGTATCTTTCTTCCTTTATTCCTTTCTCAGCTAGTTCTTCAAATGTTTCAATTTGTTGAGACTTTAATTCACACATCATGTCGAGTTGGCAATTTTTGATGAACAGGTGGATCTTTTCTTTTAGAGGTATGTGGAAATATGTTTTTGAGGAAACATTTATCCTCCTTTGTAAGAATGAGGCAAAGTTCTCACGATTCTTTTTTTTGGTTTTGAAGAGATCCATTAATGTTATTTCCATGACAATGTTGTGTGAATTGTTTGATATGAACTTTTCAACTAGTTCATTCTAGGATTGTATCCCAGGAGGGATTCTGGAAAACCACTCCATGGATGGCCCACCAAGAGTAAAAAGAAAAATTATCATCAAGTAGGTGTCATCATATGCCACTTCTATGCATTTCATGAAGAATTCTCATATATGGTCCTAGGGATCACCCTTTTCCTTATATTTGTCAAATTTAGGCATTTCAAAACTGTGCGGAAAAGGTGGCATGTGTAATGTCCTATCAAATGGGTAAGGAATAAGATCAAAAATAGTGTAAAACCTCTTAGGAGCACCTATTTACAAGTTAATAACATGTTTCTAGAGGTTTTGGATATTTTGAGAAAATTCTTCATTGGGCATCGGTGTAAATGGCACTGCGTTAGGATCAAAAAATGTTGTCCCACTATTATAAGATGACGCCTGGTTATATGATGACACATAGCCTAAATTTGTATATGTTGTAGGAACATGTGGTGGAATTTATTGAGGTTATGGAGTATACTAAGGTTGTAACACATGTGGAGGTTATGGAAGATATTTTGTTTGTGTAACAGGTTGAGGAGATGGGGTGTATGGAGGTTGTTGATTATGTTGGGGTGGTGGAATGTATGAAATTTATTGTTGAGATGGTGAAGTGTATGGATGTTTCTATTGAGGTCATGGGATATATGGAGTTTGTTGTTGAGGTGGTGGAATGTATGCAAGTTTCTATTGAGGTGGTTGAATGTATGGGGGCTATGGTTGAAGTGGTGGAATATATAGAGTCTGATACTGAGATAGTGGAATATATGGGGGTTGTTGTTGAGATGGTGTTGTAATATATGGAGGCTATTGCTAAGATAGTGTTGTAGGTTTGGAAGTGCTAGGCCTGGTTACTCCATGATGTTTCAAAAAGATAGCCAAAATCCTCAGATAGTTGGGATTGAGAGGATGTTGGTTTTTAGGTGCCCCTTGATTGATTTGGGGGATTCTTGAATTAGAAGGAACACCTATGGGAGATTGTTGGTAGGTTGCTATTGAGGTGCCCCTTGAGTGATTCGGGGGCTCCTGTTGAAAGACTATTGGGACTGTGCCTTGGTGGGGCCATATTGAATGTACCCGCTGGATGGGTTGAGATCATTATGGAAGGTGTTGTTATGGTGATGAGAGTGTTGGATGTGGGTGGAAAAGTGGAAAAAAGAGGGTTGTTGTATTTGATTCCTAGTGCGGTAAAATATATGGTCACTTGGGATTCTCTTTGAGTTGGGTTGCTAGAAGGTAAAATGGAATTGGTTGGGAGAGGTTTCGTGGAAGCAAGCCAAGATGGTGGCATGGTTTTAGTTTCTACTATGATGGAGGTGTTGAATCCAGCAGTTTGTTTGGCACCATTTTATGCAAGAAATTTGAAGTGTGTATATGGGTCAGTCATTAATAGGGATCCCACAATAGTCATCACCCCAGGGTTTGCTAAGGCTTTGTTAATTTATTTAGTGTCATTACATTTGGCCTTGACATTCTCATATGAGAACCCAGCCTCTGGTGGAGGGATAGGAGGTAATTGTGGGATGTCAGCATGTGTTTTCTTATGACATTGAATAGTCTCTAGATCATTGAAATATAGTCATAGGCTCCTTTAAATAGAAAAATCAATTTCGTTGTTAGGATCATGACTAGGTTCTGTGTCAGGATTCATCATGCCTTTTCTCTTTTGGGATCTTGTGAATGAAATGTGCAGAGGATGAATACAACCTATTTTTTATTTTTTGATTTTCTGGTAATAAGATGTTGATGCAATCTAGGAATGAATGACTAGAATGATGCCTAAGGTATAGGTAATATGACCTAAGAGAGATTCTATAAACTTTGAAGGTAAACCCTCTGAGGAAAGACCTGAATGATTTTGTGGACAATCTTGACTTCAAAAAGGTAGGACAAAGATGACTCGTACTGGAAATAATGTTTTTCTAAGACAAGTGTTAACCAGAATGATAGGTTCCTAAGCCAAGGCAAGAGATGGTGACTGAATTCTGATGAAGCCAAGATAGTACGCAATACCACTACTAAAATTTCCTAAGAAAATGGACCCTCTAATCTACAAAAGAATCTGAAAGGTGGAAACTTAACCTCTAGAAAATGCAAGCTATGTTTTTGGGATTTTGATTTTTTCTCGACTATAATGATGACTAAGTAAAAAGGGAATGAATATGCAAGATTCTAAGCTAGGAATGATGCTAAAAATCTTGGATGAATATGAAAGGGTATGTTGATCACCAAATTTTCAAGATAAGAGCCAAGTGTAATGTTCCAGGACTTGTGTTGTTGGATATGTTTTCTTCTCTAATAGGATAATGATAGTACAATGTTGTAGGACCAATGTTTGGGATTTTTAAAAACTCAACAATCATAAAAACTCAGTGTAGCTCTAGGACCAACTCAAAAATATGATCAATTTATGTTCAACAATCTTTTCAAGTTGTAAGTTATGTTTGTCCCACTCCTAAAGTGTTTCCCACTTATGAAGATACTTTAGAGAAAGGGGATAATATCCTTGATTCTCTCCTTTCCCAAAATCCTTTGAATAATCCAATCAATTCAATTCTATCCATTTTTTGGGTAGTGATAAACCTAAGATTCTTGTCTACCTTTGTCAAGATGTCCCTCAAAATAAACCATTTATTGTGGTAAAAGGTGCACAAAAACCCATTTATCATGTAGTATCCCGCATATATAATAATCAAAATAATAAGTAAGATTCAAATTTCCTTCTTCTTCCTCAGCCTTTTCTTATCCTCCCCCATACTTCACAACAAGTTGGTAAGGAGTATAATCTTATTGAACAACTTCATGCTACTACCTCTAAGGTATTCCTTTGGTACTTGATTCAACTTTCACCCACACACTATACTATGATTCAAGATTATTTATGTATTATTGTTGTTTATCCTCTTTTGGGACCCAATGATGTGGAAACCTTGTTGGAGTATATGAATACAACTAAAAATAAAGTAGATATTTCGTTCTCCCAAAATGAGTTGCCTTATTAAAAAATTCAAAATTAATGTTATCCTCTTATGATTGTGATCCTTATTAATAACAATGCTATTAGAATATCCTTAATTAATAATGGATCCAATATTAATGTGTGTAGCATTAAATTTTTACATAAATCCAAGGCTTATTTAACTCTCTCTCTCTCTCTCTCTCTCTCTCTCTCTCTCTCTCTCTCTCTCTACGTCTTTCACAATTTTCTANTCTCTCTCTCTCTCTCTCTCTCTCTCTCTCTCTCTCTCTCTCTCTCTCTACGTCTTTCACAATTTTCTACAGAATCTTTAGGTGTAATCACCTTACTAGTTATGATAGGTCTGATTACTTCACCTACACCTTTACATATCATGCCTGATATTCTAACTTATAATATTATTCTAGAGAAACCTTGGTTGCATCTTATGCACGCTATCACTTTAACACTTCATCACAGAGTAAAGGTCATTGATAACAATATCATGTATTCCATTCAAGCCAAACATAAATTACAAAGTTAGTTGTATTTTTAATATTTTTCTAGTCATTCATCAATAAAAGTTGATACACCATCTCCTGTCCCTAAATATAAACTCCTTGGATATTATTGGGGATCATTATACTTTATGCAATCTTTTATGGGAGAATATAAAGTTCCTCAATTTAACATTGGATCCTTAGAAGGGCCTGGTGTGTCACTTGTTCAACCTTCTTCTCTAGACATTTCAAATCTACATATGGAAGGATTAGGTTTCTAGCTTCCTCATTTTCCTCCATCCCATCCCTTATTTTCTAATACTTCTATATCTTCTATGCCTCACTTTAATCAAGATATAATTTTTTCTAACCTTCTTTGTGCCAAGTTGATTACCCAACCCAAACAAAAGAATAAATATGGACAAGATCTTGAGAATATTCCCTTTTTTATGTATCATCAATATCATGACCACTATACTCATTGATTGTGATATAATTTTTGAAACATGTAACAATGATTTATATTTCAATTATGATTGTTTTAAATAATGTTTAAGTTCCTTTTATGTTTCTCCTCAATATGTGACATTTTTAGCTTATCCTTTGATGATTCATTGTGATTCATGGTGGTACAAACTCAAGTGCAACCATATTTTTTTAGAAACCAATCTAATATTTGGAGGATCATTATCATTCGTGGTGATATTCATTCTTATCCTAGACTCCATGCCTAGTGGGAAAGGGTATTTTTTATATCTTCTATTCTTTCTAAAGGTCCACTTTCCATTGGTTGAGTGGCATTTTTTTATAATGGGATGTCCTTTCTTGCATGGAATTGTTTTTTTCTCAAGGTATCTCTCTTTTACAAGAGGTGTATATCCTTGATCATAACCTCTTCCTTGTTTTAAATTATATGTCTATCATAAAAAAATCCCTTACTTGGGGGCTCAAAGTATGTTATCCTTCATCAAGAATCCCTTTAACTAGCAATGGGGAAGGTGGTAATTCTTTCTCTCCTTCACCTCTTTTGGTCAATGATGTATTTTTTTTTTCAAGATATCCTCTTTGAGTTCTATGTCTTCGAGGAAAGACCTCTTCCTCCTCTTGTGCATCCTTCAAAATGATCCCTTTACACTTATTGCATGATAACTCTTTACAACCATCTCTTCCTTTCCTCAAAATAGTCATGTCATCTTTGTCTTAGATTGTATGTATATTGTTGCTTAAAGGATATCTTCTTTGTGTTGAAGGTGTTTATCCTTTCTCTTTTTCTTTTCCTTAATATGTCAACATATTCCTATCTTTTCATCTTAAGGGGGAAGGGGGGGTAAATACGGCCTCCTTGAGGGAAATGATTTGTTTTTTTTTTTATATTTTAGGTTGATTCTGCTAGCACAACATAATTTACTAGGGCCATATGGCTCTCCTTTTCACCTTTTTATCGTATTTACTTAGATAAAATTCTTTCTTTGTTTAACCTTGGGATTGGATGTCAAGCATAACACAACTTTATAAACAATTGGACCTCTCATTTGCACAGATTTTCAAGATGAGTTGACTAGCATAATACACCCTTCTATCCCATCAAATCTCTTTGTACCAAAATATCTCTTATGATTATCTGACTATCATAATAAAAATATCTATCCCGTCAAATCTTTCTTATTTCTTTGCATGGATTACCTAGCATAACACAATTAAAAAGTAGTGTAATTCATGGTTTCCTTTCTCTCTCATCCATGAGAATAATACACATTGCCATTTTTTTTATCATGGACCATTTTTGCATCTTTTATGTGTTATCTTTCTCTTTCCATGTGACCACTTTTTCTCTTGAAAAAATATTTCCATAGTGGTTGAGAAACTTTACTTATTGAGGTCTCTTCAACTAGTGTACTTGGAGCCTTAGTTTTAGTTTTAGTTTTAGTTTTGCTTTGTTTTGTTTTGTGTACCCTTGCACATGCTTGTACAAGTTAAGATACTTGTTTTGGGGGCTTGTTCCCTTGAACTTAGTGATTTATTATCTCTTTTCAGTCTTGCCCATGTTCTTATCTTTGTTCATCTCTCTTTCTTCTACTTTACCATGTGTATGCATTTATGACTCGTACTCTTGCTAAAGTGTGGCTAAATGTAGCATCGTAAAATGTATTCTTATACAATTTCTTTCTTACCTTGGCCTCATTTTATCATGTGTGGCCTCCCTCATTTTTCTTCTTATCCTATATCAAGTTCACACATATTTCCAACATCCCCTTACCAAATTGGACTTTGGGTCCAAATTTGAGTTTTTTTAGTTGTTCAAGGGCATCTAGGAAGGTAAAGGATGACTTTGGGTCACCCCTCACCCTCAAATTCACCCCTAACCCCAAGAATTATCCCACCATTTTAACCATGTAATAGGTAGTTATTTTCTTGTCAATATCCTTTGAGTTTTTCACCCTAAAATAGCTAAGATAGGTATATAAGAAAGGCTACCTCCCTCATTTTGTGAAGCAAATTAAAACTCAAGAAATCCATCCAATCATTCATGATCTTAACCATTCAAGGAGAAATAAGAATCATTCAAATATTCCAAGTATTCAAGCATTCAAGGCATTTCATCCCACCATATGCTTCATCATGGAGACAATCAAAAACCTTCATGCAAGCATGTCTTTTATAATTTCCTTTTAGGCTTTTATGGATTCATGTTATTGCATCAACACTTTGACCATATCTAGAGAGAATTTCATCATTAAGGCACAAGATATCATGTTTCTCAAATATAGCCTCTGGTACATATTAACACACTTTAAATCATTTCAAATATATTTCATTTTGATTTCATGGTTGATTCCAAAACTAGGGTTTAACTTAGGCAAGCCCCTTTCTAAAATATTTTTCCCTATTTTTTTAATGTGCAGGAATATGCGGTGCCCACATAGAAGGAGCTACAAAATGATCATATTGGGAGCTATAGTTTGTAGGTCATTTCATTGAAAGGCATTGGTTCAAAGGATAATTTGACTTCCCCTTATCCATTAACTCACCCCTGACCCTCTAAGTCACCCTTGACCTCCTATTTTAGATTGATATTTGGTTTGCAAGCTAGTTACAATCTTTGCTTCTTAGATATGGTCCCAGAATTGGTCTATCAATTTGTAGTGATTTTGTGCATAAAGAAAACCATATTTTAACTATGTCTAACCCTATATCTTTCATTATGATAAAATCAGGCATAAAGAAGGATTCATTAAAAGGAGGTTTAATGATATCACTTAACTCATCTCGGATCGGGGGGATTTTGAATGACATTTGAAATAATACTAAGTACATTTCCAAGATGTGGAATCATTCTCCCATTATGAAAGCTCAAAATTTAATGTGTGTCGTTATCATCATTAGTAATTTTGGCTAGTTTTTGCATGTGAAGAGGATTGTGAATCAGTTTAACAGCCTTATTTTTCCAAAGAACAACCAAAATCATAACATTTCCCAGTCTGTGAAAAAAGATCAGGTGAAGTATTCAGCCATGGGTGGTGATCTCAGAAGAGAAGAGCCTGCGGAATGCAAGTGGAAGTAGGATGAGGAAGTGTGGAGAATTTTGAAGAAAGGTCATGTTCACTGGTATCTTCAGAGACTCCATGGTTTTGACAAAGATGTCTCCAAAGCCTTTGCTGATGGCTGGGATAAGGGCACGATGAATCTTGCGGGCAAATCTTTTAGCCTTAGCCTCGAGCTCCTATCTGATATTACTGGTCTCCCACTGGATGGTCTAAAGTACTTGAAAGAGGTCAAGGTTCATACCAGAGCTTATAAGAAATTTCCTATCACTGACGAGGAGAGGGCTCTTCTGGTTAAAGGAAAGAAAGACTATGTTGATATGGATAATATTGATAAAATTTGGGGTTCTATCATCAAATTTATAATGGAATACTTCACTCTTGAGGGGAGATTCTCTGGGGTCTATAATTATCATTTTGCCCTATTTAATCACTTCAAACATGATATTTGTATTTCTTTTCCCTACTTTCTCCTCTGTTCACTTAACCAGAGCATCACTGATTATAGAGTGAAGAATTACCCTATTCTCCATGTCGGGCTTATTCACCTTATTGCTAAATATGCTAGAGACCACATTCCTGACCCTATCCCTGCCTAGATTAAAAAAAGGAAGAATTTCGGATCTCTGTCAAACAATCCTAAACCTAAGAAAGCAATTTCACTCTCTGAGCTGACCTGCTCTAAGCCTCTGGAAGGGCTGAAGAATGATAAGCACCCTCATGATATCATTGCCTCTAAATCTGATAATAATGTCCTGGAGCCCTCAACTAGCCCTATCCTCTCAGAGCCCGAAGGTGTGAAGCTTATTCCCCAAAACATTGAGATCGAGGTTGTTATGAATACTCAGGTGGATACTAATTTCATGCCTAATCCCACTACCTAGACCCCTGAGGAGAAGGATTCGGAGGATCCTAAAATTAAAAATGTCAAGGATAGTCCCGAGGAAAGTCAGGATAATCAAAAAATAGGGGAGAAGCTTAACCCTACTCTGGAGATTATTATTACTGAAGGAAAAGAGAATACTGAGATTGAGGTAGAGGATGATGACAATAATGACAAAGAGCCTGATACTAATCTTAATGATAGTAATGCAGACAACTCAGGGGATAATAGCTTTAGGGTTTTGGGA
>MU215360.1:406773-448889 GCA_018584345.1 Thuja plicata
CATGACCCCCCTTGAGATTGCTAAAAATAAATCCATCTACAGTTATAATCTGGACAAATGGGTGTAGAGTGATTTGGTTGAGCTTAAGAACAGATGTATCAAATTGGAAAACAAGAACTCTATGATCGAGGAAACTGTTGATAATTTTAGGAAGGAGTTTTCTCACAATGCTAATGCCCATGTGCTTGATTACGGTTCTGATATGGATGAAAAAACTAAAAAAGAAATCAAGATAGCTATGATACCTATCCAGGAGAAGACAAGTAGGAATGAGGAAATGTTAAAACATTTGCTTAGCCTGGTTAACATAGGTATGAAGTCTACTCTGGAGAACTTGAATACTCTGAGTAATATGCTGGAAGGAAGCAAAGATACCATTAACCTCACTGAACCTACCCAGTAGATGGGACCTGGTACCCATACTAGGTCAAAGAAGTAGAAGGTTGATGATCAAGATATTCATAGGCTGAAAGATAATGTGAAGAACATGCAAACTCAGTTGGAGGACTCTGAGAGATTCTTGAAGAGTATGTCTTGACCTCAGTGCTGGTGGCTTTCTTTCTCTATTTTTCTTCCAGCATTTTTTTTTCTTTTTGCATTGTAGGTGCTTATTGCTAAATCTAGGAGTTGTCCCTTTGTAGCCTGCTCCTCTCCTTGGGGCAGCTAGTTGTTCTTTGGGTCTTCATGCCTATTTCTCTTCTCTTTTGTAATAGGGTTTTGAGGCCCCTTCAAAACCTATTTCTACCGTAAACAAAAACCCTATATCTTTCATTTCTTAATTTTATTTGAATATTCATCTTCCATGACATCAAAGGTCATTGTATCCACCTAGTGTTTGAGCCTTCTTAAGCCTAATGGATCATCTTCATGCCAATATAAGAGGAGATAGGTCTAATTTTCCTAGTTTGTTCATGCATCCTAGTGAACTTATTTCATTCATTAAATAATGTTAGTTCATATATTTTTCCTTCTAAAATGACTCATTATGCCCAAGACTAAAGACAAACTACAAACCAACAAGTGGGTAAATTGTCATTAAATTGATAATTTTCCTCTAAATTTTAGAGGTACATCTCCCTCTTATAATTTAATTGAGGTTTTTAGGGTACTCTTTAAACTAGAGAGAGGAAAATGAAGACCAACATCTGCACATAGCTATGACACAAATTCAATTTTGAAGTTAGACTAAAAGTGAAAATAGAGAAGAATGACACTAAGTTCACCCGCTCAGCATCCATGAGAGAGAGAGAGAGAGCTTAAATTTTATATAGTAAACATGCACATGATTATATAGGATAGAAAAATAAAAATTGAAATTGAGAAAACTCAAAGGAAATCTATAGTCAAAGGGCATACAAATAAAGACAAAGTCTTAACATCTATCTCTTCCTTTCGTTGATTAAAAGCCAATGGTTCAAAAATGATATTATTCTTGTACAATAAACATGTCTGAAAATATAAAATATTTTTTCTCTCTCTCCCTCTTTTTTTACAATGCTTCCTTCTTTCATATTCAAAGGCCTTTCTTCCTAAAAAGAAGCCTTTTGAGTTTCTAGTAACTGATTCTTTTAAATGACAATCTATTTAAAAGGTGAAAAGTATTTTCTTTAAATAAAATAAATTTCTCTCCAAAGAGTATATTTTGTATTCCTTGCCTTTTGTATTTTCTACTATTCTCTTATACTTGCCTTCTTTTTCCAAAAAAGATAGAATTTTTTTATTTTTTTTAAGTTGGCATTTTTTGTTTTTTTAAACCTTTAGAGTACTCGATGATCTCCTTACTTTTTTTGTACCTTACGAGTATTCATGGATCTCCTTACTTTTTATGCCTTTAGAGTATTCATGGATCACCTTACTTTTTGTACTTTTAGACTAGTCGGGGATCTCCCTATTTTCTCATACTTTTAGACTAGTTGGGGATCTCCATACTTTCATATACCTTTAGAGTAGTTGGGAAGATCAAAAACTTTTCATACCTCTACACCAGTCAAACAGATTGACAACTTTTTGTCCCAAACCAATTTTTGCACCAAGACTAGTTGGGAAGGTCAACAAATTTTCATACTAGAACTTTATTTGAGCCAAAAATTGGTTTCAAAAGAGGGGACCTTAAATTTCAAAAAAAACTGGTAATAATGCACTCTGAAGGGGGACAAGGATTAAACATGATGCAAAGAATCAAAAAACCTCTGGTATAGGCTAGTGCTAAAATCCATTGGGCAACAAAGTCAAAGGATAGCATGAGTATAGCGTGTTTCTTGCAAAAGGATGGGGGGGAAATTGGGAAGAAACCCAAAAACAAGCACACCAAAACTAGAAATCCAAAACTAGCTAATCCTACAACACACCCAAAACTTATTTACAAATATATACATGACAAGGGGTCCCTACCCAAAGAAACAAATCTCTAGATGCTCAAGAAAAACTATTAACAGGCTAAGAAAAGTAGGATCTTCTATGAGAAAGTAATGAATACCCATGAATAAATTGCAGACACAAGGTTTGTATGCAAATTAAATGGAAACTCACAAAAATAAATGAGACACAGTGCAGGGAATCATCACCAAACAACCATCTTTCATCATACACTTCTAGAGGTAGTAAGAGATTGTTCATATCGCACTGCACATGCTGAAAATAATTTGCATAAAGAAAGTCTTCATCTACATCATCCTTTTCCAAGTACAAATTATCTCCACAACTTTAATCCTAACTTTCCAAATATTCTTATTGTAGATATTTTTCACCATTTTCTTCTTTAACGATAACAACAATAGAATAATTTGCCTCAATATGAGTCACAACTTCACTATCATATATTTGATCTTCCACTTGATTATCCACACTAACACAACATTGTTCATTCGGTCTAGTATCCAGTATTAAGCCACCCATGTATGAAATTTTATCTTCTTCAATAACATTTAGACCTAGATCAAGAAAACAATTCTCACCATTGGTCTTTTGTTAAATATCTTTCAAAGTTTTAAACAAGGATGAACCTCTTGAGACTGAAACTGCATGCTTCCATAAAAAATTTCATGAAATCAAATTGCATAGGTTCATTGACTATAGTTTGTATTCCTTTCCTTTTGGATTTTCTACTATGTTCTTATACTTGCCTTCTTTTTCCAAAAAAATTGGTAGAACTTTCTGATTTTTTTATAGCTGACAATTTTTTGATTTTTTTTTAAACCTTTAGAGTAGTCATCGATCTCCTTACTTTTTTCTAATTTTAGACTAGTTGAGGATCTCCATACTTTCTCATACTTTAAGACTAGTCGGGAATCTCTTTACTTTTTCATATCTTTAGAGTAGTCAGAAAGGTAAGCAACTTTTCATACCTTTAGAGAAGTCAGGGATCTCCTTACTTTTAGACTAGTCAGGGATCTCCTTACTTTCTCATACTTTTAGACTAGTCAAGGATCTCCTTAATTTCCTATAAATTTAGAGTATTCAGGAAGATTGACAACCTTTTTTACCTTTAGACCAGTTAGGGAGATCGACAACTTTTTATACTAAGCCAATTTTTGCACAAATACTAGTTGGGAAGGTCGGCAACTTTTTGTAACAATCTAATTTTTTCACCAAGACTAGTTAGGAAGGTAGACAACATTTCATACTAGAAATTGATTTGAACCAAAACGTGGTTTTGAAAGAGGGGACCTAAAATTTCAAAAAAAATTGGTAACACATAAATAAAGGTATTCTACCTTCTAAGAGAGTTACAAAGGTATAAGATGAGACAATTTTATATTTATGGACAAATACTTTATATACATAGTATCAATTTTGAGGGTTGTCCATCTGACGGGAAAAAATTTTATAAGTGCACATAGTTAGGAGGAGAATATGCACCATTTTTGGGATGTTGTAGATGCAATGTCATCTTTCCTTGATGTCAAAGGGACAAAGAATGTGCAAATTTCTTGGTTCTGTTAGAGATAATTTACAAGTAGAGGGATGGAATATTTTTTAGATAGAGGTACATTTCCATCAATGACAAAGGGAGATATTTTTTATGATATCTGCTTCAAAGTGTTGTCATTGATGTCAACTAAATAGTTTTTCATTGATGTCAATTTGAAATTATTAATTTAATTGAGAGGTTGACAAATGTTGTGGATGAGACAATTGAGAGAGATGGTTTTAGATAATCAACATGATTCAAGACACTCCAGAAGTTCATTAGATGTATAAATGACAAAATATATGTCTAGATGTTTGATAAGCATATGGTATCATCTTGAAAATATTCTCTAGGATTTGTTTATAAGATGCAATTACTTTTTTTGATGGCCTCAAGTTCAAAAAGATATTAGTTGATAATTGAGGTGAAATTCATACTTGTTTGATTAAATAAATTGGTTTAGGGCCCTAACAGTACATTTTTGTATGGCTAGGAGTTAGTAATTTGGTCCACATCTTGTTTCATTGCATGATTTGTATATGAAAATATGGTGCCAAGATTAATAATATATAATGACATTGTTCCTTGATTTTCAAGTTAGATACTTTGGTGCAGCAAAATTTATATATGTCTATTCTTTGGACTACAATTTAATATGTAATGTGTCTAAGGTGACAAACTAGATTTCTCTACATTTCTTCACAATCATAGATATACTTGTGTGGTCTTGGTAACATGATAAAGAAGGTATAAGGATTCATTGTAATGTATTTTAAGTATATTGGTTCTCTAGAGTGCTACATCTTGTATGTTGAAGTGTTTCAAGCTATTTGGATTTCCATGGTTCCATCTATTTATTGAGTTTATTATTTTGCACCAACATCTAATGAGTGATTTATTTGAGATAAGGTTTTAGAGATTTTTATGGTCTATAATACCTTTATTTTAGTTCACATGATTTTTTTTCCCCCTAGTGGTGTAAAAGCAAACTGATAGCAGTTGTTGCCAATTGTGTTGATATTTGGATTGACAATATAAGTCCCTTCATTTGCGGTTGATCCAAATTTAACTATTTTGTATTAGAATATGTGTTGTGACTTTTTTGAAGTATATTGATGTCCTAATTTTATCTATAACTTATGATAATTTTTGGTGCATGTGTTGGAGGATGACTGGTAAGGTATTATACATTTGAGCCAACCCAATTAGAATTGTTTGTTGTGAATGATCCTTTGGAACTTCTATCAAATAGTTCAATAGAATGAGATTTTTTTGGGTTCAAGAACGATCCTTTCATTATCCCTATATTCTATTTGTCATGAATTGGTTGATTTGAGGCCAACCTATGTGATACTACATGATTTTCCCTAGGACATATTGATGCTAACCTAAATAGTCTTTTTGAATTATAGAATATGATATATAAACAAGGATGGATCATTTGATAATGTTATATAGTGTAATAAGGGGGTATTGGGTTAGATAAGGATAAAATGTGTTAAGTTAGTTTGAAAATATAATTTTACTACAAATGGACTAAAATATTAGCATATGACAAATGTACCTTCTACAACAGTTCAAGTTTTTGTTCTTACTATAATCTTAAATGTATCATTTTTCTAAGATAGTTTATCTCCTTAATAGGTTCTCTCATATTTTATCTTTCTCAACAAGTCCTTTCCAAGATTAGTAAGCTTCCTTAGGAATCATACCTTAAAAAATATATTGTAACACTCATTTCATGTAGTGTGAGTTATCTCTCACCATGATTTTTCCTCATTGGGTTTTCCACAAAAAATTGTGGTGTTACTATGTTGATTTATCTGGTGCATTCTATTTCTTCAAGTTCTACATTCAATTATGGTTTGATATATAATTTGGAAATGAAATAATTTATGTTTTATTATATTTTAATTCCCCTCTTCTCAACATTCCAGTGTGTCCAACACTTGGGGTTAACATTAGGATTGGAATATTATCAAAATCATACTTATGGGAAATATTCATTCCTTGACATCTCAGCATTGGATCTGTAACTTCTTCCCAATGCCCCTTTTGGGTTGGATATTGCACCTTTTCCTTGCTTCCTACAATTTAATTTATCAAAATCATACAAGTGTTTTTTTATCTTGAATGAGCCCATCAATTTTTTAATAAATTTCTCAGGATCATAATTTTTTTACTTCCCTAATTCCATATGATATGGGTATAAATAACCAATGATTATCTATAATTCTTTCTTTTTTAATACATTAAAACATAGAAACTAAATTTTTGAAGGCACAAAGTAGCCTCTCTTATGTATCCCCAAATGAAATTTTTATAATTCATTCATGTTGATGGGCCATTCAACTCACTTAACACAAGCCAAGTGTTTCCACCCAACTTATTCTAAAAGAGGGATGAATGAGAGATCCACACCTCTTGTCTCAGTTATCAAATCACGACGATGTTGGAATGATTGAGAGGACAATTTTATTCTCATACAAGTAGTCTACTGGTTGTAGACATGCAAAGTATGATTTTTACCTATATCTAACTTCTTGAAAATAAATGATAAATTTTTGAACAGGGTTCAAATAAAATGAATGGTTGGTATTATACTACTCCACATTACCAACTAAATTAAACACAACATTAATCACTTATACCCACTAATGTCTTAGGTTATCAATCATCATGCATTAAGGAAAAGAAATGCATGCAACCAGTTAACTTTTTCACACTTCCTAAGTTAATCCTCTCACATCATCTACAAGCATATGGTGATTCATACTAGAAAATACTCAATAATATATAAGGTCAGTCTTGAACAAAGTAAGATGAAAAATAAGATAAATAAATTCAATTATAGAGAAAATCCACAAATAAATTAACTATATGGATATTCTTTGTATCAATCTTCAAAAAGTGTTAGCAAATCACCAACACATAGTCCACATTCTCCATAAATCTATTGTTCAACACTAGAAATTATTGAAAGAAAAAGTTCTAAAAGTAATAAATTAATTAAGGATCTCAAATATTCAATTTTTTTAAACCTAAAAATGGGTTCAAAAGTTACCTTTTTTTTAGCAAGTTTCCTCATATACTAGCACTTAACTACCCCAAATAAGGAGAGAATCCAACCTCTTGAAATAATCTTGATGTTTCACATGCTAGAATTGATTATTAAGGTTGTTCCTTACCGTGGATACTTCACTAGAACTATAATTAACACATGTATATGTTGGGACAATAAAACTAAACTTCACTTATTTAAGAAAAACTTTCCTTTTTGCAAAACAATGGTCCTGGAAAAATGGGCACCCCTAAGAAAGTGAGTGTGCCAAAACATATTGTAATTAAGATTTAACTACCTCTCTCCTTTTCCCTAAAACATCAAAATTGTAAAACATGAAGAAATGGAAGCATGAGGAATCACATGACTATGGATTCATAGGGGTGGTGATTGGTCAACACCTTGTTTATAATATTTAAAGTTATCCAAGCATGTGTCAAGGAAGTTATCATTCATACTATCTATCCACTCTATTCATAACTTTTCTATTTTTAATTCCTCGTTCATATTTTTCACCGCCTCTTCCATTTTTTCCATTATTCTAGCCACATTTTTTTATGTTATGATTAATTGTATACAATCATCCAAAATCTAGGTATAAAAGTTCAAGAAGATATAAACTTACTTTTGATTCTTTCATCCCATTTTGAAAACAACATTTTAGCTATCTCCCTTTTACCTTGATTAACAAGAGAAACACCCAGAATACTATAGACATAGGCTTCATATGCTTTGATTTATTCAAATAATAGATTGTGAATCTTAACCACTTCCAATATCTGTTATTCCATTACACTTATCTTGAAATCCAAATTCTATATACTGGATGGAATAAAATCATAACCATTATCTCCTAAATTATCTGTAGGAGTAATCTCTTCTTCTCCTAGGGCCTCTATTTCCTTTAATAAATTTATTTACTTCTAAAACTTCTTAGTTTCCATATCCCAATTACTTGTATCTACCAACATTTCTTCTTCCACTTGCAGTACATTCAAATATGCTTCAACTTAATTCCCTAAAGATAATCTAAGATTTCCCAAATGTTATTTCATCCATGCATCTATAACCTTACCATTATTTTTCATAGAATTTAAGGAATTTACCTCTTCTTTGGGAAGTTACTTTCCTCTTTAGTGTCTATAGGTGCAATGTGATCCTTGATTAATTTCCTATATTGAACCAATTTTCCTTTGATATCATGCTTTGACTTATGCTCTTTCTCTATCCTCTATTCTATTATGTTGGTATCTTGATCAAAAGTAGATAGATCTTCCCATTTTTTTCTATTTCCTAAGCCTAAATTGGGTCACCTCATAGTCTACTAGAGTAATCTCTACCTCATCTTTGTCCACTAGTGAAGTATCAATACTTGCTACCATTTCTCCTTGTGCATCATGAGATGTTTTAATAAGGTTATACCTATTTTAACATTCTTAGGAGCCTCCACTTGTGACATCATTTCCTGGAGACTTAGTTTCTTCAAGAGCACTTTTTTATTTTTGAAAAATATAGTTTTGAGCCATTAAGGTGTGGTAGGTTTAGTACTACCTTGGGTAGAAGGTGTTTCTATTTTAATAATTTCTTGTTCTTGATTTCACCTAGTAGTTGATAGACCTGTACTCCCCTCTCCATTTATCTAAGGTTCATTGCTTGGAGGTGACATAAACACATCTTCTTGTGAGTTTATATCATTATCTCCCTCTTCTTGTGCATTATATAAATCCTCCTTTTCTTTCGTCTGTTGTTCTTCCTTTTCTCTTTGGATTCTAATCTTATCCTCTTTTCCTTCACTAACTGCTCTTCCCACTACAAACTATTTTCTTCCTTGTTCTTTTTTCTTGAAGTTGCAGCATGTCTAATTGTTCCTTTTTCTTCCTATAACTCTAGCATATAATCTTTTAGATTCTTCCCTTTTATTTTGTTCAATTTACTTGAGTTGAATTATATCTTCTTCTTATTTCTTTTATCTTTCTTTTTCCTCATATTCCTTGATTAATTTATCTCTATCTTTAGGAGTCAAGTTCATATCTTTAGGAGTCAAGGTCATATCTGGATTATTAGTATCCATAAATATCCCTCCTAAATCAAGTACCTAGTTTTATTGAGGGAGTGATTATACTTATGTCCCTTTTTCCTGATCAAATGTTTATGAAGTTGGTACGTATTCTTCCATCAAGGGAACATCTTGGGGATATGGTATTATTGTACTCTGAAGATGAGGTGTGGTAACCTTGATAGAATGGGTCATGATATTATCATTATCTGATACTATCTTCTCTCTATCATCATCAATTACCATTATTGTAGGCTCCTCTTATATAGGTTGAGAATGAGTGGCTTCTATATAGTAGGAAAGGATTTCACCTTATTGCCATGATGTTCCTTCTCCTATAGTCATTCCTACGGCATGTCCTGGTGGAGCTATTTCTACTTGGTCCATTTTTTTTAACCCATATGTAACTTATTGATATACAAATTTTTTTCAAGATTTGGCACTCCATTTTCTCTTTGACTTATTTCATCAAGAATTGAGTTGGCATTGCCTCTTCAGGAGATTTTTTTGTTGGATCCTCCCTTATTTCCACCTTTATCCTTCTTCCTTTGTTGATCATTAATTGATTTTTCCTAAGGATTATTTTTACTCTCTTTCTTAACCTTTGAGTGTCCAATAGAATTAGGTAATCTAAGATCTAACCACTGATGACTACTTTGGATTGTTAGGATTAGGTAATATTGAGAGGGGGTGAATCAGTATTACAGCACTTATTAAAACTTTTCAACCAATTAAACATAAACCATATGCTTGTAGAAATGAAAAGAACATAAGAAAATAATACAGTACTCATAACACCATAATTTGTTGTTGAGGAAACCCTGGCCAAGGGAAAACCCTGGTGGGGATGGTACCCACAAGCACGCACTAAAGTATAGTGTCCTTGTTAGGAGACTTAGCCCTGTTAGGAGTTGAATATTACATAGTACATTTCCTTTTTAAATGAATAACAACCCTGTTAAAGGTATACAACACCCTGTTAGGGGCCAACTAATCTTATAACTCTTACAAAGTAATTATGTTACAAAATGTTCACAGTAATGAACAAAAACAAGCATATGTAATGCTTAAATAATTTTTGTCATAGCTCATCAATGATCTTTTTCATCCTCTGCTCTACAATTCACATATAATCCATCCAATCATCTCACATACATCCATCATATCATCGCTCAACAAAAATTTCTCCATATATATATCTTATCTCTTAACTATGTTGGCTCTCTTAACCAAATATTACATAGTCGGCTATCAATACAAAATACATTTAATAAAAAAAATATCAAATGCAAAGTTGGCACTCTTACATAACCAAAGTGTAGGTTATCAACAACCATCATCCAACTCTAATTTCCTGGAGTCCATGTCATACTCTCTGAATCATCGCTTCTGTCCAATTGCTTTGTATCATTGTTTTGCTGCTGTCTTTGTGTCTTCAAATCTCTCTAACTTGTTGTAAACACAACAAAAACAAAATTTATCTTAGGTGTAGGTCACATACCTCATAATATATTTCTCTAAGCTTGATTTCCCTAATTCATTGATCTCGATCTTTGATACCCAAAATACCTCTGTAACTCTGCTTTTGTACTTAGTCAATTTCAGAGTCATCAAAAATCAACTTCATAGGAATCGATCTGTAACCCAGATGTGTTGCCATAAATGAAAACCAAAAAGTGGATCTCACCATGCAAAAAATATCACTTTCCAACATGGATAACCTCAGTTGTCACAATCTCAATATCAACTTCCTCCATCTGTGACCATCTTATTGGAGAAAGAGGTCATTGTGCCGCATTATGCACATTATATAAAGCATCTGAGATCTCCCCATATCCCAAGAATCTCTTTGTAATATCTACCATAAGGCCATAAGATCTCATTTAAAATGCAATAAACCTACAATATGTCTCTTTCAAGGATTTGAAACTATCTTGAAATCCTACCTGAAAATCTTCTAATTTTGGCTTGTTAATAGGATAAGAGTTTGACATTATAGTTCTAATTTTTCCTTTAGGATCATAAGGGTTTCTACTATATTGAATTTCTTTATGTTCAAAGGAACACTTGTATGATATAGGAGGTGTAGGAAGGAGTCTAGGTTTATGGTAAGGAGATGGGACATCCTTAGGAAAGCTTCATTCATAAATCTTTTGTGCTTTTAGTTTTTGGTAAGAGTAGAACAAATTATCTCGAGGAGGTTCCTCTAAATATTTATAGAGACTATGATTAATCATGATGATTTATCCATTATGGTTAAATTTCAAACACTTATGGATAGGGGAGATAATATATTTTATAGCAGTGAACCAAGGAAGGCTAAGTCTCACTTGGAATTGATTGGAATTTGGGATACAACATAGGTGACATATAAGCATTTATTACTAGCTTCTAGGGGAAAAGTGATGGAACCATGGGTATAATAATAAAAACCATTAAAAATTTTAATCGTCACATCTGATTTGTCATAGGAATTCTAATGAAATTGTCTTGTCACCATGCAAGTAGGTGGTGCAGGAGCACCTACTTGAGATCATGCCTCCATGATGCCAATGAGAGTCTTTATGTTTTTGTTTCATGTTTTTTTGTGTTTAATAAGGTTCCAAGGACCATTTGAAACCAATTTAAATAATGTTGTAAGACATTAGAAGCTATTTTTTCAATGAATACCTAGAATTTCATGTTAGGGTCAAACATGGTCAAAGTTTGTAAGGGTGCCCAATATGGGTTTAAATGATGTAATTTGGGTTATGAATTCATTTTTATAAGGTTTTAGGAAAGTTGTGAGTCCATTAGTCAAGTTTTGTGAAAGTACAATACAATGTTCAAATAAGTTACAAGTTGGTTGTGGTTATTTGAAATGGTTGGAAGAGGTTAAATAACTCTTGATATGAATTATTTGTGTTAGAATTCAAAGAATTCTATCATCAAGATATTTTGCAGCAAAAATCTGTTACAAAAGCAAAGAATGGAGACACGCCAAGAAATGATCTAAAAGATGAAATATTCATTCAGAGAGGGAATAATAATTACAATAAGATCAAAACCTTATAAAGGTGATCAAAACCCTAAAAAGGGGAGAAACCTAGGTTGCATGATAATAAGTAATAAAATAATTAATTATTATATGCATAAAGTTTATCTTAAGTGAACTAGAGATAATAAGTGACGTAATAATTAAATCAAAATGATTTAATCAATAAGTGAAATATCTTATTACTCTAACACCCCCTTAAGATAAACTTAGGGAGTAGCTAAAACCTAGAAACAACTACTGAAAGCAGGAAATTTGGGTCCTGGCAACAAGGCTTGATCAGGTACCCAATCACAACCAAATCTCTATAAAGTGGAGAAAATAAACAAAACCACATGGAGAAAAACTCTTCTCCAAAAACATATGGAAAAAGCATGCTAAAAAAACATGAAGGAAGGAGGCCTCTCCTCACTAAGACCCCCCAAGGACAACTTCCTTCACCTGTAGCATGGCACACAACTGAAGATAGCACAAATATGTCAAAGGTTTAGTGAATATGTATGCAACCTGCTCCTTTATAGGTATGTACTTCAAAATGAGAGCACCATCCTAAATCAATTGTCTGATGAAGTGCATGTGGATCTTAATGTGTTTGGTGTGTTGATGCTCCATAGGGTTGTAGGAAGTGTATATGGCACTGTGATTGTCACACCAAAGAATAGTGGGACTACCAGGCGGAAATCCAAAATCAGTCATCGGCTGGCGAAGACAAAATCTCTTGACTAGATAAAATTATTGCTCAGTACTCATCCTCTATAGATGATAATGTAGTACAAGATCACTTCTTGCAAGACCATGTGATAGGACCAGAACCAAGGCAAAAAAACAAATCCAGAAGTAGACTTTAAATCACTACCATCACCAGCCCAATTTGAGTCAATGAAGCCAATGATGTGTGGGGAACCTAAAGTGTAGTGAATTCCATAATGTGTAGTGCCCTAACGATATTGCAAAATACATTTGGTATCTTGTTAATGTCTCTCATGAGGATTATGGGAGAACCTAGAGACAATTCCAACCACAAAGGAAAGATTAGGATAGGTGTGTGTCAAGTATAACAAGTTGCCAATCAATTTTCTATACAAAGTAGAGTCCACTAAAGGTGTAGAATAAGTGGAAGACAACACAACACCTGACTAAAATGGTGTCGGTGTAGGCTTGCAATCAACAATGTCAAATTTGTGAAGCATATCAAGAGCGTGCTTATGCCAAAAGAGTGAAATCCTGTTGGAAGATTGAATAATGTGTAGGCCCAAAAAATAATGCAGAAGACCGAGATCGTTCATCACAAAATGCTTCATCAATGCTCATTGTATATCCTAAAACATGGAGGATGAGCTACCTATGTTGAAATTAAAATATGATGAAAATAAAGCACAAGTATGACAATGTAAACCCCTTGACACTGAAGATACACTATGTGGTCGAAATAACAACCTGTAAGTGTGAAGAAAGAAAAAAAAGATTCCATCTTCTCATACCAAGCCTGAGGGACTTGTTTGAGACCATATAAGGAACGTCTAAGATTGTAAACTAAGGAAGAGTCTTAAATAAAACCCTGGGGATTCTCCATATAGATCTCCTCCTGGAGGTCCCCATTCTAAGAAGGCACTCTTCACATCCATCTAAAACATTGTTCATCCCTGTGAAGCAGCAAGTGAACGTACAAGGTGAATAGAATTCATTTTGGCAACATGAGAAAAGGTCTTGGAGTAATCAATACCCTCCACCTTAGGAAACCCATTTGTAACAAGATGAGCCTTATACTTATCAATAGAACCATCTGTAGTAAACTTGGTATGGTACAACCACTGGCACCGAACCAACTTTCTCCCTTTCGAAAGAGAACACAAATCCCAAGTATGATTCTTCATCAAAGAAGAATACTCCTCATCCATAGCCCTATCCCACTCTATGTGTCTTGTTGCCTCTGAAATCTTCTGAGGGTCATCAAAAATGGAATGAATCAAAAGGATAGAACCACATGTATGAGCTCGAGTACGACATCTATCTGTAAGATCACCTGCCAAAGAGCATGTTGCATCAACTGTAAAATGGGCCCACTGGGGAATAAATGGATTATCTAGTGGTGGTGCAGATGGTGGATCATCATTATCCTCCTCAAGAGAAAATGTGTCCTTAAGAGATGAAGATGGAGTAGATAGTGAGGGAGAATTTGGTGATGGAGAATCTGTCAGAGGATAGCGCTCATCAAATTGGACATCCCATTGAAATAAGACCTCTCAGGAATCATGATAAAACAACTTGTACACCTTGGAATCCTCACAATATCCAACTAATATGAGTGTTCGGCTCTTCCTCTCCATGGATTTCCTTTGAGCATCTAGAATAAATGCCTAAGCCTTACTAGCAAAAAACTCAGAATGTGGAAACATAGGCTTGATCTGAGACCAAGCCTCCTTAGGAGTCATATGTCATACTTCCTTGTGAGGCGTCTAATTCTGAAGATAGTTGGCACAATTGACTGTCTTAGCCCAAAATGAAGGCTACATAGCACAAGACTAAAGCATAAAATTATCCATCTCCCGTACTTTTATTTTCTTTCTCTTAGCAACACCATTTTGTTGAGGGGTGTATGGAACTATCAACTGATGTTGTAAACCATGCTCATTGCAAAAATATATGAAAGCCTAATTCACATACTCCCCCCATTGTTGATGTGTATCCTCCTGATAGAAACACCGGGTTGCTTCTTGATGCAGGAGCATCTTGGGTTCTTGGCAATCCTGTATCAACCAAAAATGTTTGTTTTGGTTCGGTAGCTTGTTGGAGACTGCTCAGTGAATCACTTGGTAACTGCTCTCATTTGGTCAGTTGAAGGTTTATTAGTTCAACACTTGATTTTGGCTACTTATCTTGGTTGGATTCCCTAAAGGGGTCTCGGTGGTTTTTCTTGACTTCTCGATGGTTTCACCAATTGGTCTCTATGCTCGGTAGTCTTTCCCACCGAGTTGGTTTTGGATGTTGGATCTTTGGTCTGGCATGTGCATTTAATTTTTGTAGCATAATTAATGTTGGAGTCTCTCATTGGGATGCATGTGGACCTAAATTTGGGTCTTTATTGTTTCCTATGTTGGATCTTTAGGATCTTTGGTGCCAACCTCTTTGGTGGACTCTTGTATATATTAGTTTTATGTTCTTAGATTAGGAAAGGAAGGTAGAGGCTAGTGGAAAGATTAAGAGTTAGAAGATTTGGATTGTAGGTCTGTGACCTCACATGTATGAAGCTTATTCTATAAAAATTGAAGGTATATGGCCGTAACTAGGAGTGCCTTACAGCCTGACATGTATGATGTTTGATGAAATAATATGAATTATTTGTATTCCTACTCTCCACTTATGTGTTGTTTCTTCTGTGTTGTTGTTCTACAATATGGTTTGGGTAGCTAGGAGTGCCTTTGGCCCTAGTTGTCTATCCCTCCTTGCATTAATTCTCTACAAATGTCTTGAAGACCTGAAAGGTATCAAAGAAATCATATTTCTACTTGAGTAAGTACACCCAAGTACACCTGGAGAAGTCATCGATGAAAGTGAGAATATAGTGGGACCCTGAAAAAGGAGTGAGAAATGACATAAAATCATTGTGTACCAAATCTAAGGGTGCCTTAGCACAAGTGGGTCAACCTATAGGAAAAGGATCCATGTGATGTTTTCTAGGAGCACAACCTTGACATACACCATCAGTATAGGAAATTGGAGGAAGCCCACTCACAAGTATATGTGTACTCATTTGTTGTAAGTATATGTAATTGACAAGGTTAAAACACTCATGCCAAAGTTTGTTGGTTATATCTTCATGTGAAACAAGAGAGACCCTAGAACCATCTGGACTCTAGAAGCCATCAAATCTATATAATCAAGAGTGAGGATCTACACTGCCAGTATCCATAATTATATCAGGATCATGGAGGTCTCAAAGAACCACATTATGTGGTGAGAACTCAACTATCTTCCCAGGGCCAGAATGGAAAACCTAGTAAATTGAAAGGAGGTTTGTTGAAATGTCAGGAATAATAATTACATCCTAAAGACAACCTCCTAAGAATGAGACAGTACCAGAACCTATAACTAAAATATGTGTTGAGTCACCAATATCAATTTGTGAAGTATGACTGGATGCAAGTGCGGTGACTAGCTACTAAGAGTGTGACATGTGGTGAGAAGCACCTAAATCAATAATCCATGCAGATCCAAAAGACAAAGCTTGTATAGAGAGAGCATGTCATTTCCCAATGGAAGAGGAAGGTTCCTGAGGTAAGATTATATTATTTTATTGCATGTATCTCTCTAAAGCCTCTAACCATTTCCAACACCTAGAAACTAGATGTCCTTCCTTGCCACAAAACTACAAGGATCACCTATGTACTTCATAGTCTTAAAGGAAGACTCACCAAACTTTGAAGATTTCCCCTAGTTGGGATGGGAATGTGGTTTTGAATCAGATTTAGGAGGTGTCTTGGAGGAACTCTCACTACCTGTTGAATCTTTCTTTGGCTTTGGCTTCAGCTTTTGTTTCTCCCTAGATGTTTGGGCAACTAATGCTTGGTTCTAAGAACCTATGAGAGAATCAAGTTGAGATAGTGTTGCCTGCTCATGAGTCAAATGATCACAAAACACATCAAATGTGGGCATGGTAACTCTAGGACCCAAAGCATCCATGGTAGAATGGAAGGTAGAAGAAAATATCTAAAATGGACCATGAAGCTTAGAAAGAATAAGGTAAATTCACTTTGTATCTGTCTTATTCTTTCCACAACCTTATAAGATAGATATGATAGATTTGAATTTCATCAAGAAATCTTGAATAGAAGGAAATGAATTAGGACCCAAAGCTATCAATTATGCCTCAATCTAAAGTGCCCTGAACTCATTGACTGTGCCAAAGAGAGTTTGAAACTTCTCCAACATATCAAGAGGAGTATCACAGCCATCAATATGAAAGAGAAAATTGTCTAAAACATGTAGAGAAATTGCACCCATAACCTCATCCATCTTGTTCCTGTGTTGCATGATCTCTTAAGGATGAGTCAAAATTGATTGAATAGTATCCAAACAAGATCGTAACCCACATGACTTGAGAAGCCTAGTCATACAAGATTTCCACAAATAAAAATATGTGGAGTGAGAAGCTCAACTGAAGTTGAATATGCCATTTGTTGAACTGCCTTGATTTTTTATTATTAGTTATCTTTCAAAACTAGACAAAATATGCATAAGGGATTGTGTTTTTTTATTGAGTGTTCTGGTTTTTCTAAGATAAATGACAGAAAAAAATAAAAAAACACCCCCGCACAAAGTGAAATACCAAACCCCAGTACAAACTAAAAATTTAGAAGGAGAGACATGGTAATAAATTCTTCAGAATGAATGGGAAAATACCTGATTGAGTTTCTTAGAAACTAAACCTCGGATCTAAAGAGGGCTCATCAAGGGATTTCCAATGCCTATTCATGAGAAAAAAATGGAATCTGTATGCACATTCTGGAGGCCTGGGAGTGCATAAAAAAAGCTATCACTTTGCCTTAAAAAAATCCAATGAAACAACAAAATATGAAAATTAAAACCTCTCCAAAATATTCATCTCAGAAATATCTTTCCGATGATATCTTGTTCAAAAAAATTGGCTTTCATTTGTTCAAATTATGAGCAAAACAAAAAAGGAGGTCAAAAAAGGATCTCTCCAAAAAAAAATTTAGCCCTTGGGGGCTTAAACTTCCCAACGCATGGTCGCATGGGCACACAAGGGCTAGCCGTCAAAGTGGGTGGTCACCCACGTGAATGGGACGTAGCATGGCGGGGGTCTAAAGGGCTCATTAAGGGTTGGGCGGGACCGGAGGGGAGCGCAAGGTAGCACGACCGGAGGGAAGTGTAGTCAGAGGAGTGTTGGGGCTAGCGGTGGTCGCTTGACAGTGAGCCCATGGTCGCTAGGCTGCACTGCCCCTTCCACAGAAAATCACCGGCAGTGTTAAAAAAACACTGAAAATCAATAAAAATTGATTTTATTTATTTATTTTTATTTTTCCTCGTAAAACATGCCCAAAAAGGGCTTACATGAAAAAAAACATTTACCTCATATTGCAATTGTGTCCAAATTGGATGTGCCTTGTATGGAAATAGGGTTTTTGGGCCATTTGAGCACAACCGTGAGGTTGGTTTGTACCCAAAGTACTCCAAAAAATAGCTCACCCCCAAATCCTCACAAAAAACTCTAAAAACTTGAAACCCTCAGAGATCAAAAAATTCTTCAAAAACTTAGGAACGGGCTGCAATAGCAAAGCTCTGATACCATGTTAGAATTCAAAGAATTATATCACCAAGATCTTCTACAACGAAAAATTATCACAAAAGAAAAGAATGGAGAAACACCAAAGAATGATCTGAAAGATGAAATATTCATTCAGAGAGGGAATAATAATTACAATGAGATCAAAACCTTATAAAGGTGATCAAAACCCTAAAATGGGGAGAAACCTAGGTTGCATAATAATAATTAATAAAAGAATTAATTTTATATGCCTAAAGTTTAGCTTAAGCGTACTACAGATAATAAGTGACCTAATAATTAAATCAAAAAGATTTAATTAAAAAGTGAAATATCTTATTACTCTAAAAAATTTTACATGGGAGATGGTGTGTGGGACGTTTGTACGAAGATATGGAAGGAAAAGACAATAAAGAATAGTTATATTTTATGAGTTTTTAATGTCTCTGTGACTGTTACAACATTTAGCGTGATCCAATTTGATGTTATTTTAAAGTGAACTTGTTTTAATTCCTTATAAAATTGAATATATTTTCATATGAATCCATTCTTGTGCATTTTTATGATGTATCTTGTGAGATGTGGTTGTTTTTCCAAAAACTGTCAAAACCCTCTTGTAGGGTAACCAGTGAACAAGAAAACTATATTTCTCCTCATCTATCCAATAGAAATGTTTGAAAGTTGGTTTAATAACTCTTTACAATGTATAAATAGATATTCCAAGGTTACATATCAAGACATTAAGATTTTTTCATGTTTTATTGATGCCCTACTAGATTGTTGAATATGTTACAGACTCATAAAAATCAGTAATAGTAAATGCTTATTGATAACGGAAAATGCAAAGTTGTGTTGATTTTTTTTGTGATATAAGTGGGAATATGGGAGGCATGGGTGAATTATTTAAGACATATTAAGCCCTAAGGTGAAGTATTCAAAATATTTATATGGAATTGTCCTATTAATAGAAGGTTTGACAGTCATAGTCAAAATTGGGAATACAATGTTTTGAGTTCCAACAAAAGTAATGTAGAACCTTTGGCATATTATTTAGGTTGTGGTAAGAGGTTTAAAACTCATGGGGGATATTTTTGAGTTGTGCAAGTGTTAAATTCCAAGGAGGTGGAAGATTGCTGATAAGGAATTCCTAAATAGGTTTCATGTTGCTGACTGACCATTACCACTCTGAGTGTTTGTCTCAAAATATCATGTGTCGAGGCTCACATGTGTTTAATACCTTAAATGGTGTCTTAAATTGCAAATATGGTTAGGATTTTTAAATTTTGTGAAAAATTATAAGAAAAGGAGCCACTATGACATCTAATTCACCTAAAAGAAAGAGTTGACGGTCCTCTCTGAAGTCATTGATACAAAGAAGTGTATGTCCACCTTGGAATATGTTTTAGAAGATATTACAGGCAATTGGAACATTTATTAATTTGAGGGGTTTCTTTTTTCCTTAGAAGAGTTGGAATCGGTTTTGTCTCTGAATAAGGTTACTAGCCTTGAGGGTTGTCTATGTGAAAGAGGTGCAAGTGGGAGTGATCAGAGTTTGTGGGAGTTTTTAAGGTGATTGGGAATTGTGTTTATAGGGATATAATATTTTTCTGGAGTCATACATGTCCTAAGAAGTCTTGAATCCTAAATAATTATTATATCCATAAGGTAAGGAGACATGGTGAAGGGTGATTTGGAGCTTATTAGGGAATGATAGAGTATTATTGTTGGGATACTACTTCCCTTGATGAAGTTTTGATCTATTTGAGGTTTTGAAGTGTTAAGGTGACTTCCTTGATAGAGAATTCATAGTTGATTTCTTGTGTTCGGTTGAAGGAGGGAATTTGAGATATTGTTTTAAAATATAGTCTCCTTAGGTTCAAATGTAACACAAAGGTCAGGCTTAGGTTTGGGTTTTGGTTTAGATTGATCAATGTCATTAACAATATTATTGTCCATGTTACATGTATTATCAAGTTTCATGGTAGTGAGTTCACAAGGAAATATAACATTGGTTGAATAAGGGAATGTTGTAGGCTCAATGGTGTTGGTAGAATGGGAAGGAAAAGGATTGGTATAGATTTACAAATTTTGATTAAAGGGTACAACATATTTGTTTTCTTTATCATTCACACCCTCGACAATTATGGTGTTATTATCTTTAAGGACTTGGATAATAGTCTTCAAATGAAAATACTTCGCAGTATCATGGCCAAGATAACAATGGTATTGACAAAAGACTTTGGGATCATGGGAAGTTGGAAATGGTTTTGAAGGCTCAATCACTTTGATAGGAGGAACTGTAAAAACATTTGCATTAATCAACTTCAACATAATATTATGCAAAGATATAGGAAAGAGATGTAAAAGTATGAGATGGCTTGAACATGGATGATAAAGGAGCCACACCTAATGTGCAGCTTCCACTTGTCCATCAACATTATTGGAATAGTTGTTGATCTTGATGAAACCTTTATTAGGTTTTTGGATCTTTTGGGATGAGAAATGAGAGGAATCACTCTTATAAACAAAATCTATGGGAGTGGATGGCTCAAATTGGCTCACTTAAAGCTAATAATTATGAAGTGCTACACATAATTGGGTAAAAGAGGTAAATCACAAAGAAATATCTTATCTCTAATGTATTTTTACTGATTGGAAATGAAAATATGTTTAACATCCATATCAAGCATAGGAAAGAAATTTGAGAATGCAAATATTCAAATCTACCAATAAAACTAGTCACTTTTTAATTAACACCTTGCTTATAATGAATCAAATAAGTTAAAGAAATTTGAGGACCCATATTATTTTGAAAATGTTGAATGCAAGCATTAGAATTTTTTTGAAATGAATCAATATAATAAGGAGGTAAAGAACAAAACCATTCTAGAGCCTTATCTTTAAATGTCCTGGTAAATAATTTAGTCATATGTCTATGTTCATTAGAGAAGTCACTACACAAGATTTGAAATGTTTTCACATGACTCAAGGGATCACCTTTTCCATTATATGTCTCCGAGTGATTTATTTATATGTATTGAGGTATAAATGCATGAATGATATCTTGGAAAAAAGGGAAAGAAATGTCACAAGTAGGAATGTTGAATGTGGATTGGGTTATGGAGGCAAGATGTTGTTGTAAGGATAAAACACTTTTCATAGGTTATTAATAGTTTGTTCAATGTATATTTTAGCATTGGAAATGTCTAAGAGTAAAAGATGTGGAATTTTATGGGAAATTGATGGAGGTGGTACATTATGGTATATAGTTACAAATGAAGGTTGGGAAATACTCATAATACTCATAGGAGGAGGTATAATAGGATTAGGGATACTTGCAAGGATAACATATGTAGGATTGACATTTTGAATAGATATAGCCATGATAGATAGAGTATATATAGACATGTCAAGTAAGGATGTTGGAATAGGAATAGAATTCTCAACATGGTTATTAGTATTAGAAAGATTAAGATCTTGAGCACAACTTTTTATAGTCTTGAGATTTTCACCAATAAGATGGGATATGCCATGCAATAAACAAATACCATGTTCATCATTGTGAATTTACTTCCTCAATCCTTCTAATAATGGTATTACCTCACTATTATAATTATCTTGACCTAATCATTGTTCAATATTTTCAAAATCATGGGAAAGTTTTTGCATTTGGGTAGGAAACACTCTTAAAGATTCATCCTCATCATGCGGAGAATGGGAAGAGTAATTCTCAACAATAGTAGGTATGCCATTATTATTCATATTGGTATCATCTAAATTCCTATGTAATATTTAGAGGACTCAAGATCAACACCCTAAAATGAAATCATAAGTCTACAACTTTTTCTCACATGTATTTTATATGTAGCGCTGAAGAAAATGAAACTCATGCACAAAGAAATGAAAGAAAGAGATGTCTAAACAATGGAAACTAGTAACTAATTGATCAATTAAATAATTAATTAATTAAATATAAATAAAATCTGAAATAGAAAGATAGAGATCATGAAAAACAAGACTTGATGTATCATAATGATAGAACATACAAAGTATGAAGTAAAGTTTAATCATTCAAAATGTAAAGAAAATTTGATCTAAACACCTAATAAAGGGTACTCCCCTTACTAACCCAAACATATGCAATAGAGCATGTAAATAAATAGAAAATTTCAAGAATATAAACACTTGATATCGATTATCTTCAATAAAATGACATTACAATATTCAAATAAATAACATCCTACAATCACATGGGCATTTTCATTACAATAATCTGCAAGATAGAGCCACAAACTACCCTTCTGGACTGAACCCAAAACCCACCTTCATCCCTATATATGTAGCACTGATGTTACCTTAGAATATTAAGAAAGTGAAATTTCCCATTTTGGTGCCCAGGGTTCAATTTCTTTCCTAAGTGATTTTTCTCTCTCTTCCTTTTTGTATTGAAACTTGAGTCTTGATAGTACACCTTCTGAAAGCCATAACATTCAAATCATGCACCCAATTTCCTATTATAACCACTTTTCATAACCCTCTCAAAGTGCTATATAGCCCAAGATTGTGTAATGATGTCCCCAACAATTTTTTACCCCTTATGGAGCTTCTATGGCCTTCAAAATTGAATTCAAAGTTTTTCATACCACCCTACCAAAACCAAAAAACTCAATATCTTCAAAAATAGACTTGATCTTGCAATGAAACTTTACCGACATGCTCATATATCCAAAATAAACCTCTAGGGAAGTAATTTGAACGATCCAAACTCAAACGAAAGACCTACTAAAGATAGTAAACTTTCTTAAAATAGTAACACTGCCCAAATTATGCCTTTTGAAAAACTAGACAATATTTTTGGGTGATTCAAGATTACTCTTACACCCTAGATGCTCTTGCATCAACACCATAATGTTATCAGTTGGGTTCACCAAAATGTAATGATTAAAAATATGTGGATGGAATGAGCATTCACTATGATGATCAAACAAGCTAGAAAACATCACATCCCAAATTCCATCTTTCTCTTATTACATTAGGAAGGGGAAAGTACCACTAGGATTAAGGAAGCTCAAGCATTGAATTGGTGTAGGATATTCTCCTTTCACTAGAAGTATATTGATTAATTGAATTTTTAATGAGGAGATGAAGTAAATAGTATGAAATAGGATACAATGGAGATAATTTGTGTATATAGATAACAAAAATATTGATATGAAAATTCTAGAACAAGATCTAAGAAGTAGACAAATCCATTGATCTGCACATAAATTTTCAGCCAAACTTGTCTATCAGGGGTGACCTAGATAGTAGGGGGAAACTAGACTCACCCCTACTTATGGGAGTCCCCTTGATCTATTAAAAGTCGATGAAAAATCCAAGGATTTCAAGTAGATTGATAGGCCTTCTTTAATCTGAATATGAAACTCCACCACATATCACCTTCAAATGGATAAAAGATTGGGAGAAGAGGGTTTACCTCAGTCAAACCCTTGTTTGTAAATTAACCTTGAAATTAAATTAAAATGATATAAATGAAAAAGTGAGTTGTTAGTAGAGGAGGCTTCACAAGATGTCTTACCTTCTCAAATGTTGAATGGCTCATGAAGATGCTTGAAAATTATCTTGATGTAGTATTGACCTTAAATCAAGGATAGGAAGAACATGAATGTCTTCACATATTATAGGATCCATATATTATTCCATATCTTCCATTCTTGATTCTTGAATGGAGTTGACTACTCCTTTAATGCTTGATTTTCTTGAAGATGGGTTGCTTAGTTGAGATTTTGATTGTAAAATGATGGATGGATCCTAAAATGAGGGAGGTAGCTTTGTATTTATACCTCTCCTAGCCATTTCTGGGCTAAAAAATAAAATAAGTCCAACTAAGGGTTTGAAACCTATTCAAAATCAAAATGTCAACCCCTAATTCAAATTTGGGCCCAAGTTAGTGTGTAAGGGGAATCTCCTAATATAGGGGGTGATTGTTTTCACCCTGTACATGATCCTAGATCACCCTTTATGAGGCAAAAAGGCTCGAATCTTAGTTGAGGACCAATTTTGATATGAGAATTCTAAAAATGTGCACCAAAAAAAGGTAAGATCAAGCATAATAGGAGAGGAAGCCTTGGACACTATAATAGGGATTAACTAAGGACCAAAATTATAAGTGCTTACAATTTAGGATGCTACACTCACTTCCATTTATTTGTATTGGTAAAGTGCTTTATCTTCTGATGTGGCCTTTATCTGAGTATACTAGGAGATCTTGGATATCTGAGACACTTCTCCTGAGAATAGGTCCACCACTACATTCCCCTTATTTTCTATGCATTTTCTAGTTACCGGGTTATAATGGATACCAATTATGAGGATTGACTTAGGAGATTGAATTGCCTTAGGGAGAATAGTAGCCTCTACTAATCCTGATTGTTTCACCCGGTTATAGAATTTAATGCAAGGGGAGGGTTGTTAGCATTTTTCCTTATTTCTTCCAAATATTTATGTCATATCTCTATTTGTGTGATATTTTATACTATTCTCTCTAGTTTGGAAACCATATCCTGCTTTTGATATAGATATTTCATGGTGGCAGTAGTCTTTTCTAGCTTTGATCCTAGCCTCGAGGACTTCCACTAGTACTTCTACTTCATCCTTATAAAATTTAGGTCCTTAAAGGGAAAAAATAAACCATAATTATCCAAAAATCCTTTAGAGAACCATCTTGCTAAAATCATAAAGCTTTTCCCATGTTCATACAAAATTTTGGGTTTTCAAGAATTCTAGGATTCAAGGTTTTGGATTTTGGGAAAATGTCTCCTTCTTAACCCAAACAGTGAAGGTGGGCTTCAAGGTTAGATAACTTGACATGGAGGCTCTATTTCTAAGTTTTAAAGGGATCAATTCTTTATTTTCTCTAATTACGGGTGTTTAAAGTTCTAATGTATTTTGAGTTCTACAAGATCCCTAGATCTTGATGAAGGCTACTTAAAATAGTTGATTTTGGGTTTTGAGGTTCAAGGCAACCAGAAATAAACTATTAAAATGGGTAAAGGTTTTACTCGTATCCTAAAATCAAAATTTCCAAAGTGACCTCTTGATGGATAGTGTACTATTTCACAATTTTGTATTTAGGTCTATGGATAAACTCATGATAGTTACGTATTAGTTGGACCAAGGTTCTAAACTCTGAAATCTCAAAAGGTTTCTTAATCTTTTTTTATGATTTTACATTTTAATTTTTGAGTCTACGAGTAAAGATTTTCTACTTTGGAAGGGGTTCGACAAGTATTCTAGAGTCTAAATTTTTGAAGTATTGAGGTAATGTTGTTATTATATTTCTAACTTTGGGTTTTAATGTTCAGGGTGACAAGTAATTGTTTAATAATTTAGTAGGTGGTAGATAATTTCTCTAAAGTCTAAAGTTTTGAAGTGTGTATCTATTTAAGTGGAACCTTTCTAGATTTTGGGGTTTAGGTATTTGGTGTAAGCAATGATTAGTTGGTAAAGGTCATACTAAAACCCCAAAGTCTATAATTCCAATTATTTACTTTAGGAGCACTTCCATGAAGGGGATTTTGGAAATTGAGATCTTAAAGGAATGTTTGATAGAGTAGGTAGAGCCAAAATCTAGAGTCCAAAACTCCAGAGTCACTTCCAACATATATTTATTTCTTACTGTAGGTTCGGTATGACAATTATTTGAAGTTCGATACTCTAAAGTGATAGTTCTATATTTTCTAAACTATGTGATCTTACAACCTAAGGTATGGTCAAACTTTGCAAAAACCAATGCAAATAAAGGCAAAAAAAAGAAAAGGGAAATAAAAAGAGGACACCTCAATTATGTCAAACGGAATGTAGGGGTGAGTATGTAGTGCATAACCAATGGTGAATCTATAGGAAAAAGGCTTGCAACATTTTAGAACTCTAGAATCATCTGCAACTTGACCCCTTAGACCACTTTCATTCAAAACATCATTTACTGGGGTAATTTTGAGCTTAGTGAAGGATAAACCAACGAATATTATTTTTTCTATGACATATCCATGTGTGTGCAATTGATTCATTCCTTCATTTGATGTTCTTAAGAGGCAAAAAAATACTTAAATTCAAGCTACATAAGTTAAACCATTTTCTTCCATGCAATGACATTCTAGGCATAGCTCTATTGTCACCTGTGTGTCCATAGCCCCAACAGAGAAATCTCTAGTTCCCATCAAGCATTTCTCTACTGGCAGTCAGACATCTATAGACATAATGAAGGTACTTGAATCACCAATTTATCATAAGTGGATTAGATAGATATTTTTGGAAACCTTCCATCTAGTAGTACTCTTTTCACTTGTTTTCAACCATTCCCAATTCCTTAAGCAATGAAGCTCAAAGTTTGGTTGGGAACTACATTGGATGTCTTGAAAAATAGTAGGCTTTGATTTTCTACTTTAGAGGAAGTAATCATGTTCTAACAATTAAGTTCTCTTGATGTTTATTAGTACTTCATTGAGTTAGGATTTTTGAACATGTCAAATAACTAAGAGGGAGGTGAATCGGTTATTTACAAGCAATTTCTTAAACTTTTACTGAACTAGTAATTACTTAAACCAATTATAAATAAGATAAATAAACATGAAATCACAAAACCATCAACATAATGAACACCATAATTTACGTGGAAACCAAACTAGTAAAAACCACGGAGAAACTAATTATCATGAACTGAATACTAGTAAAGGTAATTTTTACAAGGGATCACTGTTGATTCACTCACTATTGGTTAGGCTAACTATCCAAAAAAGAAAGGTTAACATCTAATATGATTAGACTCACTTCCAAAGTAGGCTCATTGTCATAATATAAGAAATGAAAGTAGAATCCACCACTAAATTCACTATCATTGATACTCTACAATACATAAGTGATATAATAGTCTGGTACCAACTACATCAACCCACACATACATCAACACATAGATCTTCCCTTTTCAGATTCACATTCACTTCACATATTACTCACATCCAAGCATCACACAGACAACTGAGATTATCGCTCTTCTTATACTGCTTGATGCCAAAAACCAAGTTGGCCTAAACCAATTTAAAATAGGTCACACCAAAAAATTCTTGCAGTGGTAAGGAATAAAACATGGACCACCTTACACAATACTTCACACTTTTCACATATCAAGATGCTATAATCTTTGAGACCTTCTGTACAAATAGATAATGATCTATATGTTACAATTCAAATGCATTGACCGAAGCACAATGAACATGTCCAAGATAAGACCAAATAAAAATAATTTTTCCACCATATGTTGCACACTAAAAGGGACTAACACCAACACAAATAAGGGTAACCATTTAGAGAACATCCTTTAGTGAACACTTCTATCGATACACTAACACCAACTAACGATATACCCAAAATAACCAAATGATAAATGAACCACATATATACATTAGATATATTGACATCAATCACAACCATATATGAGAACAACTAGAATAAAATAAACCTCACATTCTAACAATCTCCCCCTTTTTTATTGATGGCAACATTCATCAATAACAAAGCAAACAATTGACAAATCCTGGGAGAAATTCCCGACTGAGGAGGAGGAGGAAAAGGAGAGACTAGTGAAGAAGGATACCTCCTACCATAACCCTAAACATATTTCCAGGCTATGGAGGTATGTGCTATTTTCTATAATCAATTACATAACGCTCGATTGTAGATTTACTAGAGCTTATGGGCATCACTTTATGTTGTTGAACCACTTAGGCATAATGTTAAAATTAGCCTTCCTTTTTACTTATTGAGCTCGCTGGATTTTACCATTACTAGTCTTCAAAAGGATATGAAAGGTGACCATGCCTCACACCAGGGCCTCATGCTTCTTTTTTATGACCTTCTCAAAATCAAAAAGGTGGAGAAACCCTTTCTGAAGAGGAATGTTAGGGATGAGGAGGACATGAAAGGAGATGAGGAAGAAAATATGTCTGGTGAGGAGACAGAGGATGCAAAGGAGTTACCTTTTGGGTTTCATACTCCTAAGAAGACAAAATGCTTGTCTTCTAATAAAATTCAGATGAAGGTTGTTGTGGAGGATTCTGAAATGGAAAAGGATATTGAAGATGGTGAGTATGAGAAAAAAGTGGAAAGAGGGTAAGAAAAGGAAGAGTGGGGAGATCACTGGAAGTAAAAATAAGCGGGATAAAAAAGAAAAAAAAATAAGTAAAAGGATAATAGTTCTATCCTCGGAGGAGGATGAAGACATGGAAAAGGAGTAGAGCATTGAGATTAATTTAGGGAATGATACAGGGGAAGAGGAAAAGAAGGAGGATAACACAGGTATTATGGGTGAAGATCAAATTCCCATGGTGAATACGGAGGAGAATTTGCATAAGAATGTCAACTAGAGTGTGGAGGATATTGTGAATAGTATGGAAAAAGATACTGATGTTGGAATAATGGAAGGGTATGTACTGAGAGGGGAGGGGTGAATCAGTACCCTTAAAAAATTTTACAAATTAAATTTGTAAGATATATATATTTGGTCGGTAATAGGTGTGTTTTTATATTATATATAAAAATAAATTGCATATATCAACCTTCAACAGTATTTCCTGCTTGTCACTATCATCATATCTATAGGATTCGATGCTCCTTTACAATTATATCTATAATATTTAGCACTATCTTCTTCGCAATATATTTTCACAAAATATTATAAAATCTAGACATTTAAACATTACAATTATGGCTCATGGCCAAAAAAACTCAATTCCTTTCCAAAATGGAGACTTATCTTTCCTTCCCAAATCATACTCAGCTCCATCGCTCTACTTCTGTCTTCTATCATTTTATATCGATGGCTATCCTATCAGCCTCGCTTTTCCTTGTACTTTGAGACCTTGCTCGACTATTTTTTCTTCGTGTTATCATCCTTCAAAATTATTAAAAAGAAACCCATTTTTCAATCCAAAATTTGGGTTTTCTGTCGATTTTACTACACAAATTTCCTCCCTTTGCGCCCAATTTGAGAGCGCTTCTTTCTCGACACTTTCATGGCCAACTTCATCACCATTTCCTCCTCTTATTGCTGGCACTCCACCATCTCATGCTTCATTTTCTTCCATCCCTCTTTTTCCCTGTGGATCATCAAGGGTTTATCCACTTTCGGGCGCCACCTAAGGAAGGGGATTAACCCATATCGGCGAGCATCATCATCATTGGAAAAACACTCAGAGATATCCTGCCCAATGCTAGGAATTGACCATTTGAGCACCGAATCCATCTCTCCTAACAGATCTTCTTCAAATAGCTCATTTATTATCCTACTTACTTCTTCAGTCGGCTCACCAATCTCAAGCCCCCATGCTATAATAACTACCATATCCAGGTTAGTTCGGCGCTTGATTTTTTGCTCCTGGAATTGTTCTCCAATGACCTCAATCACTGCCTCCACCATCTTTGTAGATTTAATTTTAACCAAGCCCTTAACCCGTTCAAAGCTCACAGGTCCCTTAAAATCCTTCATATGTTTATCTGAATCCACACAAAATGTAGCTTCCATATTCTTTCTCTTTGTTATCTCTCTCTAGGTTTTTTGTTGGCACAGGAAAGTAGTCAATATTAGCTCTGCCTTCTATTACCTTCCCTAACACACCATTTAAGCATGATGGCTTTCCTCTCCCATGCTTTTTAATTACTATAAAGTCTGGCAATCATTTACTACATTGATTACCTATCCTTTGACTGTCTCATCCTTTCTAATCAATCACTTGCCTCTTTTTGCTATGATTTAAATTTCATTTTGAACTATTGCTATGATTTCATTACGTCCCTTTTAAAATTGAAACATAATAAATGTCAAGATTATTTTGATTAAAGCCCTCATAGATAATAGTGTGTGCTTTATCAATGTTAGTAGCCCAATTTGCTATTTTATCGGCCTCTACATTACCCTCCTATAATGTGTGGCTAATACTGAATTCCTTCATATTTTAAAGAAGGGTTACTACTTCCCTAATTATGTTGTTTATAGACAAAGTCTGGGAGTTTCCTTTCTTTATAGCTTCTATAATGACCTGTAAGTCACCCTCTAAATGTAGTCTTTCCACCCCCAATCTTATTCCTAGCTTCACTACCAGTAGAGCAGCCTGTGCCTCTGCCATATTATTCATTCTGTATCCTATCTTCTGAGCTGCCAATGCTAACATATCTCCAACATTGTTTCTCGCTATATCACCCACTCCAGATATCCCCAGATTCCCTTTTGAGGATCCATCAAATTTAATTTTTATCCATCCTATATCTGGAGGAAACCATTTGACATCCTTTCTACTTATCTTTATTTTTCCTCTATGAATACCATCATTCTTGTATCTGACTCTTATTCACGGACATTATTTGTGTATATAGCTGTCTAAGATGTAAATATTGTATTTTTATATAGCTTACTTACAGCAGAGCTCATTAATTCCTGTATTGAAGCATTTATTCTGAATATAATTCTTTCTATTGGTTCAGACATATCCTTAAAAATTCTCCTATTACGTTCTTTCCATAGCTCCCATATTATTATTGAGGGGCTTACTATCCAAACTTTTGAGAAGGTAGATTTCCTTTGATCCCCCCACCATCCTTTGAATATGTCCAAAAGTGTTCTAGGCATTGGATCTACAAATTTTAATTTTGTTTTTACCATTTCCCAACATTGTTGGGCAAATTCACAATGAACAAAGAGGTGATCGGTGTCTTCACTAGCCTTATTGCATAATGGGCACATAGATGGGCCTATAAAACCATAATTTTTCCTCCTTTCTCCTATTAATACCCTTCCTTGAATAGAAATACATGTGAATGCTCCCACTTTCTGCAAACAGTCCTTATCCCAACATAGTCTATAAGGTCACTCATCTGTTATTTCTTCATTTAGTAAGATATTATACCCCAATTTGGCTGAGTAGTTACCACTTTTAGTTGCACACCAGATTACATTATCTTTTACCTCTGCTAACTGGATTGGTCTATTATTTAAAATATCTGTCAGATCCTTGCATCTATTTTCATTTATACATGTTAAATCGATCTTCTTCCACCTCCATTGTGGTCCCAACGATCCTTGAAATTATTCCATATAGTCTCGAACTTTATCCCCCCATAAATTTTTTGTGTTATCCATTAATTATTGATAATTATTAACTTTTGAAAAATCTCTATTGCCATTCCAAGAGTCCTCCCAAAAAGTTGCATTCCTTCCATCACCAATTTGCCATGAGATGTGGTCACAAATCAGTGGCCTACATTCTAAAATAAAGTTCCAAATTGCAGATCCTCTGATGGGGTTTTGGATAGAAAGTATTTTGTTATCTTCCATGTTGTCTAAATATTTTTACTTAAGGATTCTCACCCAAATTTGTGAGGGTTTGGTGTACATTTCCCATACTAGTTTGGCTCCTAATGCTTTACTAATTAACTGCCACCATCTTATTCCAGCTCCACCATTTTTTTTTTAATATATTGAATCCCATGCCACTAACGGTATTTTTTCCTCCTCCTGTCCTCCAGTCCAAAAGAATTTTCTCATCCTTTTTTCAATGTATTTTAAAACTTTAATGGGGATTTTTAAGCATCTCATTGAGAATATCGGGATTGTTGATATAACAGACTATAGCATCAGAATACGACCTGCATAATTTAGCCATTTTCCTTTCCAACTGTCCAAACATTTCACACAACTGTCTACCAGTTCCTTCCATAAATTTTCCTTGGAGGCCCTTGCAAAGAGTGGAATACCTAGATATTTATTAGGAAGAACACCTATTTTTGTTCCCAATAATCTAAGAACATGTTGTTGGGTTGGGATAGATGTGTTGTAGAAAAAAACTTTAAATTTTTCCCAATTAATGAATTGTCCCGAAGCTACACTATATGAATCTAAGGTGGCCTTTATGACTCTGGCCTCCCTTGTAGATGCTTCCCCCATGAGGTATGTATCATTTACAAATTATAAATGAGTAACTGGATCTAAACCTCTTGCTATTTTTATCCCTTTCCAATCTCCCCGACTTCCTACTTGCTTGATTGCTCTTCCTAATACTTCAGCAAGAATGATAAAAGGAAGGGTGATAGAGGATCAACTTGCATTATACTAGTGGTGGTGTCAAAGAAGCCTTGAGTACTATTGTTTATAAGTATTGAGAGGCATGGAGTAGAGATACCGCTCAGCACCTAGTCACACCATCCAAATTCAAACCCAAATTTGCACAGCACCTTTATTAAGAAAGCCCTATTCACATTATCATAAGCTTTTTGGATATCTAGTTTGATCATCATACCTGAATTCTTTCCCAATTTGATAGAGTGTATTTCCTCATGAACCACTATGATTCCCTCATATATTGATCTTCCTGGTGCAAATCCACTTTGTTCTGCTAATATTAGTGAGGGTAGCACTAATTTCAAATGGTTAGCCATTACCTTAGCTATTACTTTATAGATCGTGTTACACAAAGCAATCGGTCAAAAGTCATAAAGTGTTTCTTTCTTTCCTTTCTTAGGGACTAGAGTTAGAAAGGTATTATTAAAATCCTTGAATATGAATCTTCCTCTTCTTGCTTCCTCAACCACCCCACATAATTATTTCCCAAGAATGCTCCATGTTTTTTCAAAGAACAGAGTGGGAAATCCATCAGGTCCTGGGGCTTTATCACTGCCCAAGCTAAATAGGACTCTTCACTTCGGCTTCACTTACAGGCTTCATAAGCATGTTGTTTTGCTCCTTTGTGACAATATTTGGTAATACTTCTAAAATGTTGTATAATCCTATCTGAGCGGAGTTAGTTCATGTCAAGCACTCTCGGGCATTAAAGAAGACCAAATTAATTTTCAGTTCTAACCGAGTTCACTCAGGCATTACAGTGTTGGTCGGGCATTGAAGGATTTTAGTGTTGACCGAGTTAATAATTTAGTGTCATCCGACTAACAGCAGTTTACATTTTATGTTTAAATGGTTATATGCAGCTGACAGACATGAGTTTTATTATTTATTTGGAAGTTTATTAAGGATGACTTGACAAGGTTTATCATATATATATATGGTAAATTTTGGATTGAATAAAAAGAAGTAAGAAAGCGAGATATGTGTTTATGACATGAAGAGTGAAGGGAAATCAGATGGGATTCTAATTAAGGACAGAACACACAAAGCTGCAATAGCATATCCGATCAGTGAGGATCAAGTAATTAAATCCAAAATAGAGATCTGAATTAGTAAAGATAGTTGCTTATCAAAACAAGTCAATCCATTGTTACTCTCTAACAATTGTAGCAGTGATCAAAATCTCTTAATAGAGTAGACTTTACAATCTTTTGTAAATCCTCTCACAAGGTGACATTTCTTCATTGAAGTGTTTGAAGACCTCTAACAAGGCCACTCCTTACAGGGTGATTAAATCCTCTAACAGGGTCACACCTAACAGTGTGTTATTGTAACCTTTAACAGGGTTGGCTCCTAACAGGGCTCACTTCAGAAGAGTATAAAATAGTGACTAGTTGCAATTGGTGGTTTTTCCCATATTGGATTTCCATGTTAAATCTTGGTGTTATCTGTGTATATTTCATTTTACTTATGGTTTATATTTTTGTAATTAATTACTAAGGATAATGATAGTTAATATCTTAATATTTTCTATGTTAATCGAGTGACAGTAGAATATATGTGTTAACTGAGCAATAGTGATAAATTTGTTTAAGACATCTAAGGGACTTGGATTTGTTTTTGTGGTAACTGATTCATCCCTCCCCTCTCAGTTACTCAACTCATTTCCAACAATTGGTATCACAGCACCAAGTGCTTATAGGGAAGGTTTCAAGGCCTAATCTAAAGATCAGAGATGTCTTACAGAAGGGAGATCCCCAAGCTTAACAAAGACAATTTTTGTGCATGGAAAGATTTGATGAGGCTACATCTATCTACTATTGGGGATACTTGTTTTCAATTCTTGGACCATAGGTATGTGGAACCACTGAGACCTTTGATTGTGGATCAAATGATAGACATGAAGCATCATAACATAATGATGATTGATATAGCCTTTGCACTCAGCTATTCCAAATTTGATGAAGTCAAGGACTTCCCTACTACCTTTGATATATGGAAAAAACTACATGATATACATGGAGCAGATTTCAATGTAAAGAGAACCAAAGAAAAAAGTCTCAGAGGTCAATTTGATCATATGAAAATGAAATAAGGAGAAGACATTACAAAATATATTGAAATAATAAATAAAAGTGCCACTGCCATCAGAGCTGTTGGTGGAGTGATTGAAGACACAAAAGTGGTTAGTAAGGTATTGAGAACTTTACTTCCTATCTATGCAATTAGAGTTTCATCTATTCAAGAGATGAGATGCAGTAATAGTGTAACTCTAGATGGATTAGTTGGAAGACTTACAGCTTTTGAGTTGGATAACTTTGACAATTATTCTCCTAATCCTAGCAATCTTGAGTCTGCATTCAAAGCTAAATTAAACCTTGGAAAGATGAAAGGAAAACAGATTAACAATGACAATGATGATGAATCCGATGATGAAGATCTGGAAATCATTGAAGGATTACTTGCAAGGAGAGTTGCAAAAGCAAAAGGATAGTACAAAGGAAGAATACCATTGATTTTCTTTTCATGTGATGAGGTTGGTCACATTGATGCTAACTGTCCAAACAAGGAAGACAAAGGTGAGAGAAAGTTCAACAAGTACAAAGACAAGAAAGATTTCAAAAGCTACAAGGAAAAAGGTAAGAAATCTTGTTATATTGTTAAAGATTCTGATAGTGATGAAGATGAAGATGAAATGGTTTATATTTCTATTAAGGATGAGTCAGATAATGAAGATAATGAAAAGACTACACTTTACTCTCATATTAGCAAGAATGACACTTGGATAATTGATAGTGGTTGTTCTCACCACATGACTGGTGATAAAACCAAATTTGAACATCTTGAGCACTATGATGGTGGGATTGTCAGTTTTGGGAATGATGAACCCTGCTATGTGAAAGGTAAAGGTTGTATTTCTCTAACTGAAGGAATCACATGTGATAATGCTTATTGGGTTGAAGGACTAAGGCATAATCTACTAAGTGTGGCACAACTAAATAAAATTGGATTCAAGGTAGAATTCATGAATGGTAAAGCCAAGCTCCTGGATGGTAAGGGAAACCTAGTTAGAACTGGAAGGCAAACAAAAGGTAATCTATTCTATCTTGATCTCACTAAAAGTTCATGTTTTATTGCTCAAGTAGAAGAAATTTGGTTATGGCATGAAAGGTTGTGTCATGTGAACTTTGATAACCTAGTCAACATAAGCAAGAACAAAAGAGTAAGAGGTATTCCTATTTTTAAGAAACCTAAATTAGCAATATGCAAACAATGTCTGATTGGGAGGATGGGAAAAACTAGCTTCAAAAGCAAGAATTATAATATAGAAGAAGTTTTGGAATTAGTGCATACTAATTTGTGTGGACCAATTGAAACAACAAGTTACATAGGTGAGAAGTATTTCATTCTATTTGTTGATGACCATTCTAGAATGATAAGTGTTATGTTTCTCAAAGAAAAATTAGAAGATTTTTAGAAGTTCAAGTGGTACCTTGCCAGAGTTGAAAAAAAAATAGGAAAGAAACTTAAATGCTTAAGATCTGACAGAGGAGGTGAATTTATCTCTAATGAATTCAATGAATTCTATAATGAAAGTGGAATCAAAAGACAAGTATTTGCTCCAGGTACACCACAACAGAATGGTATAGCATAAAGAAGGAACATATCCATTATGGATTGTGAAAGAACATTGATGATTGAAAAGAATGTTGCTACCAAATACTGGAAGGAAGCCATCAGCACTGAAATTCACACCTTGAACTGAGTTCAACGAAAGAAAGGTACTGAGAAGACACCCTTTGAATTATGGTATGGCTATAAACCTAATGTTCATTATTTCAAATTATTTGGAAGAAAATGTTACATCTTGAAGGAAGCAAGAAATGGAAAATTTGATGTAAAAGGTGATGAAGGTATATTCCTAGGCTACTCTTGCAAAAGTAAAGCATATAAATGTTTGAATCTTACTACTAATAAAGTCATAGAAAGTGTGCATGTAAAGATTGATGAGTTTGCAGAGATAAATGAAGAATAGAGTAGTAAAGAGCCTGGGGACTACAAAAATTTTGTGTATTATGAACATGATACTATACCTAAGACACAAGAAATGGTGATTGGACAACATCCCTGTCAACCATTGAATTCATCTGCACAAACTCAAATAGTTTAACTCGAGTTACAGCCTAAGAAAACCAAGCTTCTAGTAGAGGAAATTGATTCATAGATAGAGGAAACCAAGTCACAGATAGAGGGAACTGAGTCACAGATAGAGGTACTCAAGTCTCAGATAGAGGCACCTGAGTCTTAGAAAGAGGCACCCAAGTCTCAGATAGTGGAACCCGAGTATCAGACAGAAGAGCAGAACATAACTTTTGAGCATGGTGAACCAAGTGGAACAAGTCCAGAATCAAGAAGGAAGGATCATGTACTTAAAAAATATGTCAGAAGGAATCATGCACCTGAAAAAATAATTGGAGATCAGACAGAAGGAGTAATGACAAGGAACAAAATCAAAGGTACATGTTTGCTTAGTGAAATTGAACCTAGAATTATTAAAGATGCATTGAATGATGAAAGATGGATCAAATCAATGAATGAAGATATTGAGCAGATAGAAAAGAACAAAACTTGGACTCTTGTACCTAGACCAAAAGATAAGAATGTGATTGGTACTAAGTGGGTTTTTAGAAACAAGACAAATGAAAAAGGAGAAGTTTCCAGAAATAAGACAAGATTAGTATGTAAAGGATATACTCAAGAAAAGGGTATTGATTGTGGAGAAACTTTTGCTCCTGTTGCAAGACTTCAAGGAGTCAGAACTCTTCTGGCATATGTTGCACACAAAGGATACAAGGTATATCAAATGGATGTAAAATCTGCATTCCTGAATGGAATTCTTCAAGAGGGAGTCTATATTGAGAAACCTAAAGGTTTTGTAGATCCTATCAAAAGGAATATGGTTTGAAAACTACACAAAGCATTGTATGGATTGAAACAAGCTCCTAGAGCTTGGTATGAAAGATTGCATGGTTACTTGATAAGTATTGGATTCCAGAGAACTAATGGTAATAGTAGCTTGTATATCAAAGAAGGACCTCAGAACAAGATACTACTAGCAGAAATATTTGTTGATGATATATTGTTTACTGGATATGATGATTTATACAAAGCATTCTCTGAAGCTATGAGTAAGGAATTTGAGATGTCTGTGTTTGGTGAAATCAAATTCTTGGTTGGTTTACAAGTTTATCAGATGAAGGATGGTATCTACATTACCCAGTCTAAATACATCAAAGAGATAATAAAAAAAATTTGGATGGAAGATTCCAGACCATTTGGAACTCCCATACCTACTAGACATAAGTTATCTAAGGATGATGATTCAAAGGAAGTAAACCAGGCTACCTACAGATCCATGATTGGTAAACTTCAATATGTTGTTCACACTAGACCTGATATTGCATTAGTAGTCAGTATTTTTGCAAGGTTTTCAGTTAATCCTAGAGAGAATCATTTGATGGCTATCCAAAGGATTCTGAGATATCTTAAGGGTACTGAAGAGTATGGATTATGGTATAAGAAAGGAGGAAAATTTGATTTGAAGACTTTTACTGATGTTGATTGGGAAGGAAGTGTTTATGATAGAAAGAGAACAAGTGGTGGAGAATTATTTCTTGGAAAGAGGTTAGTCTCCTAGACAAGAAAGAAATAGAACTGCATTTCTCAGTCTACAGCAGAGGTAGAGTATGTTGTTGCAGTAGTAAATTGTTCAAATATCATATGGTTCAAACAGTTGTTGTCAAGTATGAAGGAGGCAATAAAAGAACCAATTATTATCTACTGTAACAACATCAATGCTATTAACATTTCAAAGAACCTTGTGATGCATACTAAGACTAAACATATTACAATAAAGTATCACTTCTTGAGAGAATTGGTTTAGGACAAGGAAGTAAGATTGGAATATGTGAATAATAAAGAAAAAATTGTAGACATATTCACAATACCATTACCTAAGGATGCATTCTTATATATTAGAGGAAATCTAGGGGTGATTCCCCTAACCGAGGCTCACTAAAACACAGTTTAGTGATGCATCAACCGAGCTACAGAACAGACTTAACATGTTGATGCAGATATTCAAAGCTTATCGCATATGAATCAGTACAAATAGGTACATTACAAAATCATTGGATATATATATATATATATATCAGTTGGTGTCTTTTGCATTGGTTTTCAAAGAGGGAGATATTACTGATGTCATGAAGATTACTAATGGAGAGATTAATGTAAGAGGGAGAAATCTATATTTCAGTGATTGTGAAGACAGAGGGAGCTTTTGGATGAAAATCAAAATGAAGCTAAGGACATTAATAAATTTTCATTCTTATGTTTGTTGCTCAATAATTATTTGTATTATGACATGTTGTGTTGCCATCAATGCCAACGAGGGAGATTGTTGATGAAAATTATTCAATTGTGTATTGTCATTGATTTTTACACAAATGTAGTGATGTTTACACAAATGTCTAATCCTATCCGAGCATAGTTAGTTCATGCCAAGCACTCTTAGGCATTAAAGAAGACCAAAGTGATTTTTAGTTATAACCGAGTTCACTCAGGCATTACAGTGTTGGTCAGGCGTTGAAGGATTTCAGTGTTGACCGAGTTAAGCATTCAGTGTCAGCCGACTAATAGCAGTTTACATTTTGTGTTTAAATGATTATATGCAGCCAACAGACATCAGTTTTATTATTTATGTGGAAGGTTATTAAGGCTGGTATATATATATATATAAGGTCAAGTTTGGATTGAATAAAAAGAATTAAGAAAGCGAGACATGTGTTTATGACATGAATAGTGAAGGCGAAATCAGATGGGATTCTGATTAAGGATAGAACACACAGAGCTGCAATAGAATATCCGATCAGTGAGGATCAAGTAATTAAATCCAGAAAAGAGATCTGAATCAGCAAAGATAGTTGCTTATCAAAATAGGTCAATCCAGTGTTACTCTCAAACAATTGTAGCAGTGATAAAAATCTCTTAACAGAGTAGACTTTATAGTCTTTTGTAAATCCTCTCACAAGGTGACATTTCTGCATTGAAGTGTTTGAATACCTCTAACAAGGCCACTCCTTACAGGGTGATTAAATCCTCTAACATGGTACACCTAACTGTGTGTTATTGTAACCTTTAATAGGGTTGGATCCTAACAGGGCTCACTTCAGAAGAGTGAAAAACAATGACTAGTTGCAATTGGTGGTTTTTCCCATATTGGGTTTACATGTTAAATCTTGGTGTTATCTATGTACATTTCATTTGTTTTATGGTTTATGTTTATATAATTAATTACTAAGGATAATCACAGCTAATATCTTAATATTTTCTATGTTAACTGAGTGACAGTAGAATATCTGTGTTAACTGAGCAATAGTGATAAATTTGTTTAAGACATCTAAGGAACTTGGATTTGTTTTTGTGGTAACTGATTCACCTCTCCCCTCTGAGTTACTCAACTCATTTCCAACAATATATATATATATATATATATATATATATATCTGTGTGTGTGTGTGTATGTATGTATGTGTTTGTTGTGTATGTATGGAAAATGTTGTAGATATATATTAACTCCTAATCCAAGACAAGGAGATCCCATTGATTAACCGAAAGGAGACAATCAATGCAAAAAGGAATCAACTGGTTATGGATAAAGAGGGGAAGGGGGTCTAATTTCTTAATTACAAAGTAAAACAATAGATCTGAAAGATTATGATGAAATGAAACACTTATCTTGAAATGTAGCAAATCTGGAAATTGTTGTTTTCTAGTGTCTGTACTGGGTTTCTAGAAATTTTGCAACCTACCGTGGGTTGAAAACACAAAGACGGAGAAAACCCAGAAATCATTTTATTTTCTAAGAAATGTTGACCTTGACCCAAATATAGGGGCACAATTGTACCCCTTTATGTTAACCTTGACCTGCACTGCTCTGATGGAAAATATGTTCGCAGATCTTGAAAGTTTGTCAAAAATGGTATCTGAATCTACTCTATAATTTGTTTCTATGTACCTATATCTGCAAGAAAAATTGTTTTGTTTGTTGGGGGAGGGGTTTGCCTTAGTCAAACCCTGATTTAGGAATTAACCTTGAAATCAAACTAAAATGGAGAATGCTAGCAAGTAGTAGTAGATCTAACAATGAAGCTATGATATTCAATAGATATGCAATTTTATTTCAAATGTAAACAAGTATGTTAATATTAAAGCTTACTATCAACATTAAAAACCATAAATGTAAATCAAAACTCCATGATTATATGCTTGGAATCCACCTTGAAGGAAGAATGAATGAATCTTAAGGATGCACAAACCATCTTGAAGGGAGATCACACCACCATGATGGATAGATCTAGGGTTTGAATGATGAATCTTGAATACTTGAACCAAATCCCTTCAAAGGCTTGAATGCTTGAATCCTTGATCTTCAATGGAGAACTTGAATGCTTGAGAAGAAGACTTGAAAACCTTGATTGAACACTTGGAAGCTTGAAAGCATGTAGAATAATGGATTCTTGAAATTTGATGATCGCTTTGATAGATTATGCGTAGATGATTCTTATTATTATTATTTGAAAATGAGAGAAGAAGGATTCCTTATATACTAGTCTAGGGCACAAACTTCTAGAGAAGCCGACATATGAGAAATAAATTCCAATTAGGCTCATAATCCTAGAAGTGGACCTATATTAAATATCCTTTTAATATTTGCCACTTCGAAGCCTAAAACAGCCAACCTAGAAACAGGAAAATAAACTTTTGAGTTTCCCCCGCATCCGACACACTTTCCAATGAAAAAGGGGGACCTGGGTCAAGGTCGATGTCAACCCCAACCTAGGTCAGGGTAGAGGTTAACCTTGACCTAGGTCAAGGTCGAGGTTGACCTTGACCTAGGGGGTTAAGACCTCTAGAAAATATGTCAGGTGGGGAAAACAGTTCCTAGAGAGGCCCAATCAGGGTCCGAAATAGGCACAGAAGATGGAAAAGGGGCAAAAATTAGAGGACAATGTGATAATGGCCCAAAACACCCCCTAACAAGGGCTAAACAGTCTTAACATGAAAGTGCTTCCATTTTAAGATGATACAAAACCTTAGTACTCATTACTTGTATAACAGAACACTGTAGCTTTTCTACTTCATGCATGCAAAATCATAGCGTAAATGTAAATGCATGTAAACAAACATTAAAACATTCATGAAACTCATTTACACATGACACGAGTATTTGATCATGTAGAAACCCTTGTTAGAAGGTGAAAACTGTAGTGGGGATGAAACCCACAAAGCTTCACTATCTGCAGAATGTGTTAGGGATTTTTCTTGTATGAATCACAATGCTTGAAATGTCTATTTGAATCCTGTACCTTTACTTCTGATTCAGAGACAAGAAAAGCCTAATTGCTAAGGACTAGATAAGGTCCTTCCTCGTTTTTGAGTTCCACAACTACTCAGGCAGGTTTTACCTTTAATGATGGCTGTTAACACAGTTTTTGTTAATGTGGACACTGGTTAAATATGTATCTTTACTGAAACAACTT
>MU215360.1:460510-498402 GCA_018584345.1 Thuja plicata
AATCGAGCAAAATACCTCACCTCTGCAAACTGAACAACCTGGGCTCTAGACATGGTGAACATGGTGGACGTACATTGAATGCACCATCAACCCCTTTGACAAATTCTGCTATATCAGTACACGCATTTTGTCTGCACTGCTGCTATATTTTTACCTTTGGAAAAATCCCCGCGAGTGAGCGACACATCTTTTTATTTTTCATCGCATAGTCGCCATCCATTTTCACTGCACTTTTTATCTTCTGCGACTGAGCGATGCATTTCCTTTGATCCTTATTTCATGTTATTCGCACACCCGCGCCACTTTTATACTTTGCTCTTTTTGATCGGCGAGTAAGCGATGCATTCTATCCTTTGGCTCGTCGCATGCTCGCGAGCCCTTTTATGTTACTTGATACTTGACCGCGAGTGCGTGACATCTATCCTTTTTCCTTGTCGCACAGTCGTGAGCTATCTTTCCATACCACTTGAGCCTCAGCGACTGAGCGATATTCACTTTTTCATTGCAAACCTTGTCTAGTCGCTCACTCGCCATCTTAACATTCCAGCTTTCATTTTATGTGCGACCGAGCGATGAGAGATGCTTTTTGACTTAGTCGCCCACTCGCGAGCATGAGAACCCCATTCTGTCATTGACTGCGAGCACGTGACGTCTATCTTCTATTTAGCTCACCGCATAGTCGCGAGCTATTTTCCTTTCTCCTTTATTTACTGGCGACTGCGCGATACCTTCCCTTTTTACCTCATCGCATAGTCGCGAGATTTATTCCATTCATCTGAAAACATTAGCGAGTAAGCGATGTATTTGAACAGTGCTTCAATTATGACCTCGTCGCGTACTCGCGCAACCAAAACATTGACCTCATGAGGAATCGCGACTGCGTGATACACAAAAAACATCTCATCGCGCACTCGCGCATAGAACAGAACTAGACACGAATCCATCGCGACTGCGCGATGACCCCTTATAGCAACTCGTCGCTCACTCGCGCAACCAAAAAAATGACAAAAAACTCATCGCGACTGCGCGACTAAGTAGTGGGTCCCTTCTTAAAGCTTTATGACATGAGGTTCACGCAACAACCCGACAACCATTAGTTCTGTGATAGGTGTCATCTTCTCTTTGGTCCTCTTAATATATTCTGAAAACTGAGTCATCACTCCTGATCTGGCGACATCCCGACTGAGGGAAATCACTTAACATGTAACTGTTAGTCACTGAGTCGTGACTGTTATCTCTTAACCGCCAATTATCACGAGACCACGCGACTGAAGAAAAAGCTTAACTGTTTGACCGAGCAGATCCAGCGACAATGCGACATGAAGAAAGCGCAAGGTTGGGAGACATTTCTTTGACTGGCCATTTCTTCTCGCGATCACCCGACTGAAGGTGGGTCCCGTTCCCTTTAAAAGCTCATATCATGATATCAAGCGACAACCCGACTGAAGAAAGATTTCCAAGTCTCGAGACACTGATGGAATATTCTATTTTTTACAGAGACTACGCGACATAAAGTAAAAGCTAAGTCGGGAGAGGTATTAGCATATTCGCTCTTGGTTATGCCATCAAGCGACCTGACTTAAAAGCACATGTCTTAAGTGACTGAAAAAGGTAATGACAAAACATAAGACATGGCTAAGGGTTTCAAAATACATCGTTTAACACTTGGCTTTTAGGGTTTTTCAGGGTTTTGACAATTTGGGAAAGGAATAAGCATGAAAACCTGAAACTTTTCAAAGGGGAGGGCAAGGAACCAGGCATAGCAGCAAAAACACGAAATACAACCAACAGAATGGAAGGTGCATGTTAGGGCTACAAGTTGAGATCACTTCTGATGATCTTAGTCTATTAGGAGTAACATGTTAGACTTGTTAATTCTACTCAATAAAGAGATTTTAGGAACACAATGTATTTGGGCACTCAGTTAAGAGATTTACAAAAAGACTGTTAAGTCCACCTTGTGAAAGGATTTTGTTGTTTGCTGCAATTGTTAGAGAGTAATAAAATATATGACCTGATTGCTGTAATGTCAAATTGCTGATTATAGATCCATTAAGTACATAAAATATATCACCTCATTGTGATGGATAATACCTATGTTCTTCTCGGTATCCTTGTATGTAGTTCTTTATAGACTGAATTCTCCTTTATCTATCCTTATGCATGAAACTCTTTGTCTGATCCATAGATATCCTTGGAGGCTACAATCATATCATTCTTGATTGATTATTACATCTATATACAAAAGATTTGACCTAATTAGGTTTCACGCTTTTCTTGAAAAACTCTAAGATCAAAGGTTTACAACTTGACCTTGATCTAGTAGTTTGCATGAATACAATCAGTTAACTAAGTACATCCCTAATTAATGCTTTTCATGATTCACAAAAAATGGTTATCTAGCTAAGAAAAAAAAAATTTAAAGATTAAAGTTCTTTAGCTGACCTGTAGGTGAGATCCACTTTTTTCAGTGAAATGGTGTCTCTCAGTGTAGACTGGTGCTTGGTGATGGGTTCATATACTGGTGCTCGATGATGTTGCTCAGTTGATATATTGCTCGGTGATTGTGCTATTGCTCGGTGATCAAAACATATCTCGGTGATCACTACGCTCGATGAGTGTTGTCGCTCAGTGATCATGACCAACCGACCAAAATTGTCTTCTTATATACTAATGACAACTTCTTATCCTTTATGGATTATCAATCTCCCCCTTTGGAATTAGTATCAAAAACTGATATGTATAGTATATACACCAAGTGTTTTATCTTTACAATGACTCCCCCTATGGTATGTAGATACAATGTATGTACATGTTTCCCCCTTTTTTTAAAGTAATGACAAAGATGTATAACTTACAACTTGTCAAATATGTGTGAATGAGATTGTTGAATGGCTATCACCAGCTTGTCCCATTTCTCCTTTAAGTGTTCTATGGTCATTTTCTCAAAAGTGATTTGAGCGTGCATGTCACATATGCTTTATGTTACTGACATCTCTAGGGTGGCAATTAGAGTCTTTGTTGTAGTCATGTGTGTTAACAGCAATGTGAGATTCAGTAGTAACATGGCCTGTAGCTCGGATACTTCATCTCTTATTTTTCTTTTTGCCTTTTGTATTTCAATTCTTAACCATTTAGATTCATTAATCTTTTCATAATGCAGTTGGAATGCATTTGACTCTATTGATAGACTTAGTGCACTAGCTTTTAGATTTTCATCTATCTTAGCTATCTGTTCACTATGCTCGGTAGTGAAGTGATCTAGAGTGCACAAATTTTGAACTAAGGTAACTACTTCTAAAATAACAGGTTCTAATGTAGCTACTAGTTTAGAAAGTTTCACCTTATCCTCTGCCACTTCTTGGCTAATTTTCTTGGTGAGTTTGTATTGACACTTCTCTTCTGCTCATTCCTCAATGACCTTCTTAGTGTCTACATTCTATGTTGTGATTGCCTCAGTCAGAACTACAATTTGATCAATAATGGGTGTAGTTTGATCAATCTTGGTGCCAGGCACTACTTGCAATAGAATCTCCTTTGTTGTTTCTAGGACTTGTGAATTTCTGTGTTCCTTTCTGAGCTTATCCAGTAGTGATTTTCTTTTACATAGTTCCCCATATCTTATTAGGGACTCGGGATCAAGTATTTTTGGATCACAGTTGGGTATGTCTATGATCTCATCGAGTGTAATGGGGGCTTTTATTCCTTTCTTGTTATTTTTCTTCTTTTGAATGTTGCTTGAAGTAGGGGAATGAGGTACTATAGCAAGAGCCTTTTGTTGCTCGATTTTTGTCATTGATTGTTTGGGAGGTGTGGTGCCTTGGCTAGGGTACTCAATCAGTACTTGTTGGTTGGTTGTAGACATCTCTACTTTAAAATTTTCTTGACATACAGCCTTTTCTGCATCTCCAATGTTCTCGATGTGTACATCACTTGGTTTGTGCTCTCCACTAGTATTTGTCTTCTACCCTTGTTCATCCCCTTTGTCCATTGGTATGTTGTCATTAGGCTTAGGTGGTGTCTATTGTGATTCAGTTATTATATTGATTGCTTGCATCAAGTAAGGCATATTACCTGGTGCAAGTACTTGTGCAGCATCAGTAGTGTCCTATTCATTTGTTGGCTCAGTGGCAATAGTGACATCTTCATCAGCCTTGGCATCATCAGAAGGATCACCATGAGTGATATCTTGTATAGTTATGACTGGTGTTTCCCCTAATGATTTCAATATATCTAGAATATCATCCATGACCTTACTTTCTTCTATGGCTAAGTCAATAGGATTGACATTTTCTATGTCGTTGATGAATATGTGCTTAGGGCTCAATGTGGCCTCCTTCTCCCTGGTGTGCGCACTCTCAGTTAGAGCCAGTACTTGCTCAGGTGGATTAAATATTTGAATCCAAACCTTATTTCTCTCCATTTCAATATCTTCTAACTTGTTCTGCAATACTTTGTATGCTCTGGATTTTGCAGAAAATTTCTTGGCGTGCTCCTTCATGGTAGAGTCAATTTCCTCAACTGTGCAATTGGGCATGAATGTAACTAGGGATCTCTCTCTCATTTTTTTCTCCATGTGCAATGCATATGTCCATCTATCTGATATCTTGTCATGTAGCTCCTATGGAATATGATTGTCAAATTGTATAGGTACATATTTGTAAGAAACCATCATCTTAATGATGGCCTTTTCTATTTTTTCCTTATTCTCGGTAGATAGATTTCTCCATTGCCTAATATTATGATGTTGTAGACTATATGTGTTGATGATTGACTCTTTAATTTCATCAATTGTCTATGGTATTTTTTCATTTTCTACCCAAATTATTTGTTCTCTTTCATCTTCTTCAGTATCATCCTTGTCTTCTCTTCCTTTGACATATTTATTTCATCGCCTTTATGCTGGTTGCTCAGTTGAGGCTTTAGGATTTCTTTTCTGATTTGTTCTTACAGTTCCTTTCTTTAAGGGTGGTGATTCTACCTTTGTTTTTTTTCTCCTTGTTCTAGATGCAACCGTTACTTCAGTAAGTTTTGTTTTCTTGGCCTGTGGTGGCTCTGCATCTAATTTTGTAGACTCTAAATCACTTAACTCTTTACTCTCACTGATGGGTGTCTATTCCTTGGTAATTTCTAGTGATTCATCCAACTCTTCATCAGTTACCAAAAATTTCTTTTGAAGTGAATTCACCATTCGTGTTTTCTTCCTTCCTATTTTCTTGACTTCTAAATCAGTCTTAATTCTTGACTTGGCTTCCTCATATGTTCCAAATCTACTTATAGATTTTTCAATTGGTTCATTCAACGGGGCTTCAATAGCTCTTGTAGCCAGATCTATGTCAATTTCATAGTCTAATGGTGGTAACCATGTTGTTCTTGGGTTGGCAGGTTTGATGAGTGTTGTGTCAGTGTCAACTACAAATCATATCTCATCCTTGTATTGTTCAACTAACTGGGCAAGGATTCTCATCCTCTTCTACATCTTAGTCTTGAATGATGTAAAGTAGGCATCCAATAGAGGTGTGAATTTATCTCCTAGTGATTTAATGTAATCACCAATCTGTGTTGTGATAGGTCGGTTGGTGTTCCAAGTGACATTACCAATGAAAGGAAATAAATTCTGTAAGTAAAAGAATGTGCACATCAATAGGGAACCAAACTTACATGTATTAGATTGGGCTCATCTAATTGTTCTCATGTTCTCTTCAAGTTGTTTCAGTAGCAGCTCGACTAGATCAAGTTGCAGTCCCTTCTTCACTATTTTGTATGCAGTGTCAATTGATCCACAAGAAATGTTGTTTAATCTGTTGGCTTGAAAGATTTTATATCAAATCACATATGCACCAAATTTCATTTCAGGGTCGGTGATTGAATTTATTTTCAAACCTTTGTCGTCCCACTCGGCTCCAGTTAACTTTTCAATCTCAAGGTGTCTCAGGGCTTTTGCTTTCTTGGTTATAGGGTATTCAATCACTACATGAATCACATCATTTGTGATTGGCTTGGGTTTATCTAACCACATCTTTTTGTCATACACTCGGCTGAGCACAATATTTTGGGAACATTAGGGCATTGGTTAACCCTTTCACTTCAATTTGCTTGTACTCGTCCCTTAGGTTACCATCCTTGCATAGCTTCTGATAAGATTCCTTAAGCTCAAAGTCTCCAATCTCTACAACTTTGCAGTAGATGTATGCACGGATGTCTTCAACCAGTAAAACCTTAGGTGGGATACTTGAAAATGCTACTTTGTCATCGGGTTGAGCAGAAACCTTAGGGAAAAACTTATAGTTATGTTCCTCACAGGTCAAGTTCTTTATTAAAATGACCTTATTGTCCTTTTCTATCTTGATCTTTGAGGTTCATGAAGTGGTTGCCATTGTTCGTTAATTTAGGGCTTCTTCACAAATAACCTATTAACTCAGTGAGTTTAGATACTCACTTGATGTTTTCTGTGAATGCTTGAAATCTGTTGGAGTAGCTTTGAAAGTGTTTTGAATCACTCTACAATGTATTCTCTCTAAATCTCTCTTCTTCGCTCTACAATTTGGAGTTCACATCACCATTTTTTATAGAAAAATACCCTAATTAATGCATTAAATGCTTCACCTACCACTCGGTCAATGAAACAAAGATGCTTAGTTAACACACCAAAGTCTTCAGCTCAGTGAGTATACAATGCTTAGTACATAGTGACAACTCGGTTGTCTTTCACATGTTCATCGACGTGTAGTTTATGCTTGGTTCATATTGACTAACCAGACTAGATTCACAAAACATAACATGCAATACCATAGTGCATCTTCAATCATGCTAAATTGGCATATTCTCAATGAATATAGGAACTGATGTAAAATACAACTTTGTAGAGTGTAGTTCCATACTTACTTGTATTGCTTAGGTGGGGCTGGTTGAATCACCTGATCCATTGGATGAGGTGTCACCAACTATAGTGCTTGGTTCATCATTATCATTGTTTGAAGCTTTCCTCCACATTTGATTTCTCATTCTCATGATGTCTTTAATAGTATTTCCATTTGCAAAAGTGCTTGACTCTATCACTCGGTCTCTAGAGTCCTTACTTAAGTGACTGACCTTATGACAGTGTAAGCATGTCATTCCAAGATTATTCTAGTTTCTAGATCTTCTTATCCATTTCCTCATACAGTTAGCATCTATATGTCCATATCTACCATATGTTTCACAATTTACCCAAGTGTTTTAATCCCAAACACATGTGTTACCAACTCTTCTTCATTGATATGCATTTTCTTGTTCTTTAGGTTTCCAAACTTGATTTATCTTATTCATGCATTCATGAAATGTGTGGCCATGCATGTTGCAATTAGGACAATGTTTTTCCATATAATATTTATTCCTTGGTTTTTTTAGCTTAGATCTACATTCATGTGCTTTGTGTCCATGCTTGTTATAGTTATAACAATTACCTATGAATGTAGAAGTAGTTTTAGGAATACCTTTTTTCTTTTCTCTTCCAAACATTTGAAGTGTGGCCTGGTTATCCACAGTGATTACATGAATGCTTCTTTGGTCTTGGATTTGTATAGACATTCCTTTGATCAGCTTGGTTTGATGATTCTCCATGCTTGGCATAACCTAAACCAGTATTGTTGTTGAGTCTTCTTTGTCCATTCAAAAATTCATCCATTCTTTTTGTACTATCTTCAGCTTTCTTGATCATATCATTATGTAGTTGAATCTTCACTTCATGCTTCAGTTTCTCATTTTCTTCTTTTAGTTCACTTATAACCTCTAATTTTATAGCAAGTTCCATGTTCACTCGGTTGGCCTCGTGACTCATAAGAACTATTTTATTGGTGATTCAAGGTGATGTTCAGTAAGTCTTTGTATTTCATATTCATTCTCTTGCAACTTTTCAGTAATCTTTCTCCTGTCATCAATAGCCAAAGTTCTTTCTTGTTCAACTTTTCTTGCATTATTCATAGCATCAATCATTCTTACCATTTGTGTCTCTTGAATAATCTTTAGTACTTTCACTTGTTCAGTCATATGTTGATTGATTTCATTTAGATCTGCAATGGTTCCTTCAGATGTTTCAGATATACTACCAGATCTAGATCTAGAGGAATCAAATAAGTTAGGTATATCTTCTTCATGATAGTCAATTTCATTGTAGCAAGATGTCATGACTTTTCTTTCAGCCAATAACTCTTTTTAGTTTGTTTCTTGCCTCTTTGTATTGCTCAAAGAGAATCTGTATTTGCAACTTCTGATTCTCAATATTTTTATCAAGCTTATACCTTTCCATTGTAAGATCTTTTCTCTCAAGTGATTAAACTTTTCCAAATAATAGAACTAGCTCTAATACCAATTTTTGGAATAATTGAAGGGTGTGTACTGAGAGGGGAGGGGTGAATTAGTACCCTTAAAAAAATTTACAAATTAAACCTTAGTACTCATTACTTGCATAACCGACCACTGTAGATTTTCTACTTCATGCATGCAATATCATAGCATAAATGTAAATGCATGTAAACAAATATTGAAACATTCATGAAACTCATTTACACATGACACAAGTATTTGATCATGCAGAAACCCTTGTTAGAAGGTAAAAACTATGGTGGGGATGAAACCCAGAAAGCTTCACTATCTACAGAATGGAAGGTGCATGTTAGGGCTACAAGTTGTGATCACTTCTTATGATCTTACTCTATTAGGAGTAACATGTTAGACTTGTTAAGTCTACTCAGTAAAGAGATTTTAACAACACAATGTATGTGTGCCCTTAGTTAAGAGATTTACAAAAAGACTATTAAGTCCACCTTGTGAAAGGATTTTTTGTTTGCTACAATTTTTAGAGAGTAACAAAATATATGACCTGATTGCTACAATCTCAAATTGTTGATTACAGATCTATTAGGTACATAAAATATATCATCTAATTGTGATGGATAATACCTATGTTCTGCTTTATAGCCTTATATGTAGTTCTTTATAAACTAAATTCTCCTTTATCGGTCCTTATGTGTGAAACTCTCTGTCTGATCCATAGATATCCTTGGCAGCTACAATCATATCATTCTTGATTGATTATTACATCTATATACAAAAGATTTGACCTAATTAGGCTTCACGCTTTTCTTGAAAAAATCTAAGAACAAAGGTTTACAACTTGACCTTGATCTCCTAGTTTTCATGAATACATTCAATTAACTAATTACATCCATAATTAATGTTTTTCTTGATCCACAAAAAATGGTTATCCAGCTAATCAAAAAGTTGTTTTAAAGATTAAAGTATTTTAGCTGATGTGTAGGTGAGATCCTCTTTTTCGGTGAAATGTTATCTCTCGGTGTATACTGGTGCTCAGTGATGGCTTCGTATACAGTGCTTGGTGATGTCACTCAATTGATATATTGCTCAGTGATTGTGCTATCACTCGGTGATCACTGCGCTCAGTGAGTGTTGTCACTCAGTGATCACCAGCGACCGACCAAAATTGTCTGCTTCTATACTAATGACAACTTCTGATCCTTTATGGATTATCAACTAAGACCAAATATGTTGATAACCCTACTAGTGTGGATTCCGGTAAGGATATTAGTGGGTTGGATGATATTAATAGAAACAAGAACTGTTTGTTGGACTTTACCTACACTTTAGGTAAAATGTTGGATGAAATTTTTGATATTAAAAAGAAAATGCAGATCATGAGAGGCGAGGTTAACCTCATCACAAAAATCAATGTTGGGGATAAACCAGTTGTAGTTTGCCTCGATGAGATGAAAGATGTGGTGGGAAGAAATGATGACTTGTGGAAATGGTGGCTAAATTCTATGAAATGGAAAAGAGATTGAAGGAGAAAGAGGATAGGGCGGTGGAGGGGGATTTTGAAGGAAAGCTCCATATGTTGCATAACAAAGTAGACAAACTAGAAGACACCATGCGCAAGATAGGGGAGAAAATCCTGGTCAGCCTTCAAGTCAATACTGAGAATGCAAAGATCCTGTAGAGGATGGAACAGAAAAAGGGTGACAAAGATGGGAAAGAGAAGAAAGATACCATGAGACCGGTCAAACGTACTTGAGCTAGTACCAGGAAGTCAGGAACCAAGGACGATAAGGAGTTGGAAGAGATCAAGAATCCTACAAATCAGATGTAGCTCATGGTGATCTAGGCACAAGATTTAATGAAGACCATTTAGCTGTCATGTCTGGTGTCCTATCTTTTTTTTTTTCCCTGTCTGTATCTTTTTGTGTTTTTCCTAATGTTAGACTGTAAGCCTCTTAGATGACGTGGCTTTATTTCCTAGGTGCTATGGCACTATTTGTGTTGGTCTTTATTGTAATACTTGTTTAAACTCTTTGTTAAAGGTTTTGGGTCCTTGTAAAACTTTTTTTTACATAATTAGAACAAAGAAAACAACTAACTATCAAAAGATATCAACAACAAAGTTCTCTGTCACTCTTCTCCAACTGTTCTTCTCCCCCTTTAACAACAATGATAAAGGGCCAAACTCACCCTACCTGACTTACTATACTCCCCCTGAGAGGAAGCAACCAAGCTTGATCTAGGAAGGATTAATCATGCAATTCACTATATTAATGCACATACCAGTGCATTTACTTAACACTATGAAGGGGCATAACGCCCAACTTCCCCCTGAGATACTCAAAAGTATCTGATGTAGGAGCATCTTGGGTTCTTGTAAATCCTGTGTCAACAAAAAATATGTATGTTTGTTTCTCAGTGTCTTGTTGGAGACGCTCAGTAAAATGCTCAGTAACTTCTTTAGTGTGCTTGATTGAATGTTTTGTTGTTTCTTCACTGAATGTGCTCGATTACTATTTATGGCATGGCTTTACCGACCCGTCTCGGTGTGCTCGGTAGTTTTATGTTTCCTATCTCACCGAGTGGGTTTTCTTTGTTGGTTCTTTGGGGCCGACATTTGAATTTAATTTTGGTCACGTAGTTAATGTTAGATCTATCTTTGGGGAACATGTGGACCTATTTTGGGGTTGTTTCTCTTTCCTATGTTGGATCTTTGATGCTGACCTCTTTCGATGATTGTTGTATAAATATATTGTTATGTTCTTAGTTTAGGGAGGATCGGGGAGTTAGAGATAATTTTAAGTAGGTAATAGTTTGGAGGTATATGGTTTTTAGATCTCACATGTATGAGGACTCTTCTGTAATACATTTATGATTATATTGGTTGTAAGCGGGAAGGCCTTACAACCCGACATGTATGAAGTTTGATGAAGTAAACAATATATCTACATTCCCTTCTTCCTTCTCTGTGTTGTAAGATTTTGTGTTGTTTATCTGCAAGTTGGTTTAGTTCTTGGGAGTGCCTTTGGCCCTAAGCATTAACCCTCCCTGCGTCATGCGGTATCAGAGTGAATGTTAGATTAGAAGTTCCTCTTGTAAATCCTAGGTGGTTATTGTTGTGGGGTAGAAGATTGTGATCTGACCTGCAATTGCTAAGGGTTTCAAGATATTTCAAGGAAGGTGTGATGCAGATCCAAGATTAGCTAATATGTTAAGGCATATTGTTGCTAGATTGGATGTTGTTGAGATAGCCCAGCATAGAGGAAGACACCTTGAGGATGTTAGTGGTGATGAAATCGAAGAAGTGCAAGAAGAAGTCACACCAGAGCCTATAAATGATTAAGGCAAAGAAATATTCTTAAAAGCATTGACAAGTTTGAAGTCCAAACCTCAGTTTAATCCTTTGTAGTATAGTGGAAAGTTGGATTCTGATGAATAGGTAGATTGGATAACTAAGATGGAGCAATAGTTTGAATATGAGAACACAACAAAGGAGAAAAAGGTAAATATTACAAGCATGAAATTGAAATGGCATGCATCCTTATGGTGGGAGCACCTACAATTGGATCGAAAGAAGAAGGGTAAAGAAAAAATCAAGGTATGGAATAAGATGATAAATAAGTTGAAAGGCAAGTTTCTACCTTATGATTATCAGATTAACCTAATTAGGAGAATGCAAATTTTGAGATAGAAAGATAGCTCGATAAAGGATTACACCAAGGAATTTTATAGGTTAGACATCATATCTGGACATGTTGAAGATGAGGTGGAAAGAATTGCAAGATACCTAAATGGATTAAGGAATTCTATTCAAGAAGAGATTAGTTTGGTAAAAATGGAAACCATTGAGGAGGCTTATCAATTTTCCCTAAAAGCTTAAGAGAAATTGAACATAAGGCATGAAAAAAGGAAAAGAGGCAGAGGTGGTAGATTTTCTTGAGGAAGAGGTAGATCTAATGGAGACAATGGAAAATCTGATCAAGACAAAACAAATCAAGATAAGGGTAAGACCGATTGGAAAGGTGAAAATTCATTCAAAGGTAGAGGTAATTCCTATCAAGGTGGTTATATCAGAAGAGGGTTCCAAGGAACTTGTTACAATTGTGGAGAAGAAGGGCATAGATCATTTTAGTGCACACATGAAATCAAGAAGGATGGTGGTAGTAGGAATTCTTTGGTGAAAGAAGATTCACCGAATGAGCCTAAAAAAGGAAGGAAACTTGATGGTGAGAAGACTACTATGGAGTGAGAAGAATAAGCAAGATCCTATAAGAAAGAGTTTGGTCAAAACCAGATGTAGGGTCGCAGACAAATTTTGGAAAGTGATTGTTGATAGTGGAAGTTCAGAGAATCTGGCATCTGAGGATATGGTTGCAAAGTTGCAGTTGGAAATATTGAAGCACCCTAAGCCCTATCAGATTTCATGGATCAAGGATAAACACGTGTTGATGGTAAGTGAACAATGTTTTGTGATTCTAAAGATTGGAAAGTATTATGATAAGGTGTTATGTGATATTATTCCTATGGATTGTTGTCATATTTTGTTGGCTAGACCTTGGAAATATGATAGAAATGCTATACATGGTGGAAGAGTGTACAAATATACTATTTGGGTTGAGGGTAAGAATAAAATTGTATTACCTTTGGTTGAAGAATCTGTTGGTGGAATATGCACATCTATGAAAGTTTGTTTGATGGAAGGTAGGCAATTCGTTAAATATTTGAAGAGAAATGATTTGTTATGCTTTGATTCCTAACAAACCAAGTGAGAGAATAGAATATACAACTCCTGAAGAGGTTGAGAAGTTGCTCATCAAGTACAAACAAATCATTTCAGATAATGTACCTGATGGTTTACCACCAATGAGAGACATTAGTCATTGTATGGATCTAATTCCTAGAGCTAGTTTGCCAAACAAGGCACCACACTGAATGACACCGACCGAGAATGAGGAACTCAACTGACAAGTTCATGAGTTGTTGAACAAGGGTTTGATCAGATAAAGTTTGATTCCATGTGTAGTACTAGAAGTATTGGCACCTAAGAAGAATGGAGAATGGCAAATGTGTATAGATTCAAGAGCAATCAACAAGATCACAGTTAAGTATAAATTTTCTATATCAAGAATGGATGATATAATGGATTGTTTGAGTGGAGAAAAATATTTTACCAAGATTGATTTGAAGAGTGGGTATCATCATATCAGAATTAGAGAAGGTGATGAATGGAAGACTTCTTTCAAAACAAAACAAAAAATTTGTATGAGTGTTTGGTTATCCCCCTTGGTTTAACTAATGCACCGAATACTATTATGAGACTAATGAATGAGGTTTTGAAGAAATTTTTGGGTTAATTGTGATTGTGTATTTGCATGAAATTTTGATATTCAATAAGACCAGAGAAGAACATTTTTTGAACATTAGACAGGTATTACAGAGATTGAAAGATGAAAAGTTGATTAATTTGAAAAAGTGTATCTTTATGAAAGAAGAGCTTGTGTATTTAGGTTTTGTGATTTTAGCAGATGGTTTGAAAATGGATCCTAAGAAGGTTGAATTTGTACTTTATTGGCCTACACCTGAGAATGTGAGTGAGGTAAGATCATTTCATGGATTGGAAAGTTTTTACAAAAAAATTATCACAAATTTTAGTTCTATTTGTAATGCTATGACTGAGGCAATGAGAGGAGACAAAAGAGAATTCAAATGGACACATGGAGATGATAAGATTTTTGAGACTTTGAAACAAAATATTGTTGAATTACCTGTGATAGCCCTACCTAATTTCAATAAGGTATTCCAAGTTGAATGTGATGCAAGTGGAAGTGCAATAGGATCTGTGTTGACTCAAGAAGGTAAACCTATTGCTTTCTTTAGTGAAAATTCAAATGATGCTAAGAGGAAATATTCTATCTATGATCAAGAATTATATGCTATTGTTCAAGCTCTGAAGAAATGGAGATATTATTTTATGTCGAGTGAATTTGTGTTGTATATTGATCATAAGGATTTACAATATTTGGGTAGTCAGAGTAATTTGAATCAGAGACATATGAAATGGGTAGAGTATCTAACAGAGTTGTTGATGCATTGAGTAGAATAAGATCTTTGTTGACTAAAATGAGAATTGAGGTTCTTGGTTTTGATGATATAAAGAATTTGTATGAAACTAACCCTGGTTTTTCTGAGCAGTGGAAATTGTGTAGAGCACCTATTTTAGAGAAACCGAGTAGATTTGAAGACTATTTCCTTCAAGAAGATATGTTGTTCAAAGGTATTCAATTGTTTATACAAAGAGGATCAATGAGAATCAATTTGATAAAGGAAAAACATAGTAGTGGTTGGCTGGATATTTTGGTATTAATACGACATTGAGTTTGCTCAAGGAAAGGTATTTTTTGCCTCAATTGTATAAAAATGTTCATAAATTTGTAAAGAGTTGTAGAGTTTGTCAATTTGAAAGAGGAGTAAGTCAGAATACTGGATTGTATACACCAATTTCTATTCCTGAGAAACCTTGGAGTGATATCAGCAGTGATTTTGCTCTTGGCTTACCAAGGATAATAAGAGGTAATGATTCCATATTTGTTGTTGTGGATAGATTTTACAAGATGACACATTTCATACCATGTATAAAAACATCATATGAAATGCATATACCATATCTTTTCTTCAAAGAGATTATCAGATTGCATGGATTACCGATGTGTATCATCTCTGACTGAGATAGTAATTTTGTTGTCTATTTTTGGAAGACTCTTTGGAAGAATCTGGACACCGAATTAAAATATAGTTCTACTTTTCATACACAGATTGATGGACAAACAGAGGTTGTAAATAGGAGTTTGGGTAATTTTTTGAGATTCTTGGTTGGAGATAAACTGATTAATTGGGATTTGATGTTAGCACAAGCAGGGTTTGCATATAATAATATGGTAAATAGGAGTACTGGCAAGACACCCTTTCAAATTGTTACTAACATACAACCGAGAGGTATATCAGACTTGAGAAATATTGCTAGAGAAGAGAAGAGAAGTGTTGAAGGAGAAGATTTTTTTGAGTTTATGAAGTCATTTCATGAAGAAGATGAAGCATGAGTTAGAACAAAGTAATCAGAAATACAAGGATAGTGCAGATAGATCAAGAAGACATAAAGAATTTGAAGTTGGAAATGAAGTGATGGTTCATTTGAAGAAAGGTAGATTTCCTATTGGAACATATGGTAAATTAAAGATGAATAATTTTGGTCCTTGTAAGATATTAAGGAACTTTAATAGTAGAAATGCTTATGAAGTAGAGTTACCTGAGGACATGGATATATCACCTATATTCAATATTTCAGATTTGTATGGGTATCATGAACCTGATGAAGAAGTGACACTTCTAAGTGATTATCCTAATAAATAGATAGAATAAGTTGAACAAATTTTGTAGCAGAGAATTGGTAGAAGCACAAGAGAAAAGGATTACATTAAATACTTAGTAATGTGGAAGAACATACCAGTTGAAGATTATACTTGGATTTCTTAGTCTGAGTTGGATTCACTTCAGGTCATACCTAACTCATGATTTGGGGAATCATTTCTTTTAACCCTAGGTGTCTGATGCAGGAGCATCTTAGAATCTTGGCAATCCTGTGTCAACAAAAAATATGTTTGTTTGTTGCTTGGTGGCTTGTTGGAGACACTTGGTAAAATTCTCGGTAACTTCTTTGGTGTGCTCAGTTGAATGTTTGGTTGTTGCTTCACTGGCCATGCTTGGTTACTATTTCTGGTGTGGCTTTACCAACCTGTCTCGGTGTGCTTTGGTGGTTTTATGTTTCCTCTCTTGTCGAGTGGGTTTTCTTTGTTGGTTACTTAGGGTTGAAATCTGTATTTAATTTTGGTCACGTAGTTAATGTTGGATCTATATTTTGGGAACATGTGGACCTATTTTAAGGTCATTTCTGTTTCCTATGTTGGATCTTAGAGGCCAACCTCTTTCAGTGCCTATTGTATAAATATATTGTTATGTTCTTAGTTTAGGGAGGATCAGGGAGTTAGAGATAATGTTAAGTAGGTAATAGTTAGGAGGTCTAGGGTTTCTAGATCTCGCATGTATGAGGACTATTGTGTAATACATTTCTGATTGAATTGGTCATAACCAGGAAATCCTTATAGCGTGACATGTATGAAGTTTAATGAAGTAAATAATATATCTACATTCCCTTCTTCCTTCTCTGTGTTGTAAGCTTCTGTGTTGTCCATCTACAAGTAGGTTTAGTACTTGGAAGTGCCTTTGGCCCGGAGCATTAACCCTCCTTGTGTCACTATATGTGTACAAAGGTTTTGTAAATATGTCTTATATTTGCTTCTTTGTAGGCACATACTCAAGCTTGACTTCCTTTTCCAACACCTTCTCTCTTAAGAAATGACACCTAATAAATATATCCTTCATTCTGGAATGTTGCATGGGATTATTTGAAATATTTACAACATTGGTATTATTGCACATGATTGAAATTGGCTCATCAAAAGTTATACCAATATCCTTCAAGGTATCCACAATACCTAATCACAACATGAGGATTTTCTAATGTATTCTGATTTAGTAGTTGATAGAATTACATAATCATGTTTCTTGCTTGACCAAGCAACCAACTAGGAGCCAAGAAAATAAGCTCTGCCACTAGTACTTCTTCAGTTATCCAAACAACCAGCTCAATTTGCATCAATATAAGATGTCAACATGAAATATGAACCTTTTGGATACCATAACCCAAACTCTTATGTTCCCTCAGATATTTGAAGATCCTCTTTACTGCCATAACATGTGATTCTTTAAGTTCTTGCTGAAATCTAGTTGTCAAGCATATTGCATACATAATACCTGGTCTAGTAGTAGTCAAATATAATAATCCTTCAATCATTGATCTGTACTTACTTTCATCATCCTTCTGTGATTCATCTTCCTTAGTCAACATAAATCCAATAACAATAGGGGTACATACTTTTGTAGAACTCTCCAATCCAAACTTATTCAACATTTCTTTGACATACTTGAACTGAGAAATGAAAATTCCTTTACTATTCAGATTTACCTGCAACCCAAGAAGAAATTCAACTCACCAATCATGGACATGTCAAATTCCTTTTGCATCTCCTCTAAAAATTTCCTACACAATTCATCCTTTCCTCCAAAAATAGCATCATCAACATAAACCACAACAATCAAAATATGATCTGAATAAATTTTCTAATAAAAATTACTATCTGTTGACCCTTTCTAAAATCCTTGTCCAATCAGATATCTATCCAATCTTCCATACTAGGCCCTGGGTGATTTCTTCAATCTATAAAATTCCTTCTTCAATCTTCACATAACATATGGATTCCCTTATGATCTAAATCATTCCAGTTGTTCAATGTAAACTTCTTCTTTTAGTTATCCATTCAATAATGTTGACTTATCATACATTTGATACATCTTGAAATCTTTGAATGTTGAAAATACAAGAAATTCACTTCCATTTGAGCAACAAGGCCATAAGTCTCATAAAAAAATATGCCTTAAATCTAAGTGTAACCTTTTCATATGAACATTTCCTTATTCCTTATTACCTTACCATTCTCATCCATCTTGTTCCAGAAAACCCATTTAGTACCAATTACATTCTTGTCAACTGGTTGGGGCAGAAGTTCCCAAGTTTGATTATTTTCTATTTGATCAAGTTATTCCTTCATTTCTCTTACCTAATTTTGATCGTTACATGCTTCTTCCATAGTCTTAGGCTTAATTTATGAAAGTAAACACAACAAAACTTGTTCTTGTGTTTCTCTACTTCTAGTACCAACGCCTTTATGCTTATCACCAATAATTTGATTCTCGTAATGATTGTTTGACTTCATAAAGGGATCAATAACTAGGTTCATTACCCAACTCATGGATTGGACATCCTATCTGAGCATCTATCCTCCTTAACATGAAGGCTTTAATTTAATCATCAATCCAAGGATGTACTACTTAAAATAAATATACAAGATATCTGCACTAAGTGCTTGCTCAAGCCACGCTAATTATGAAGATGAAAGAAATAAAGGCTAAAAGAAAATCTAATCTATTGTTGCAGTAAATAAATATTTGGAAAAAAAAATAAACTGCACTACGCTAGCTATGAAATAAAATGCTTGATGTTTGAATCATGACATTTCAACTATTCTATTTCTTTGGTTGCAAGAATAGTTGAACACTGGAATTGAAATAACGAGCTGCAAGAAAATAAAGCTAATACTAAAAAAATTAATACTACTAAGGATTACTTGTAAATTAGGCCCCCTTGGGTGAGTATCCAAAACTTAATTACACAATATATAAATTCAACACTTCATTGGTTTATTCAAATGGAAAGCAAGTACAACTAAATTCATGAAAACTGGTAAAATAGAATAAAATGCACTATTTATGAATAACTATATTAATGAATTCCCTCCTTCTAACACAGGAGTGGAGATTATTTATAAAGAAGGAAACCTATCACTAACCAATCACACCAAGAGAATAGGTGGATCCTTTATCACGACTAAGAAGTAAGAGTAAAGTTATCTACAGATATAGACATAAGAATTGCTTCATCAAACATGAGGAACAATTTTAGCCTCCCACTACTTCCTAGATTTTCTCAGTATTGGAAACAACATCTTGACTTAATCTTTCATTGGTTGTCACCAATTGTGCCCCCGAATTGGTTCTCATTATTACTCCTCAATTGCAAGACCAGGTCTTCATGGATAAACATTCAGATGTGTGCTTAGTCTGCCTTCCTGCGATGAACTGTTCTGCATTGAAAATGTTTAAATAGGAACAAACCAACATACATCCAACATAACATGCACACATATTTATTCACCAAATAGTTAATTACTTATTAAAACACAACTATAGATTTATCACATAAATATATAGCATTTTGGGAAGGGAATCAAGGTTCATCCATGTATGTCAAAGTGTATAAAAACCTTAAAGTGTTAAACTAATGTCTATGTGGTTGCATGTCACTGATCTAACCTGAACAATAGCCAAGTCTTTGGAAGATAATGAAACAAACACAGTAAACAAGGAACAAAGAACAAAATACTATCCTAGACTTTAGTAAGAGGCTTTAAAATGATAACAAATATTTATCCTATCCTTTCCCCCTACCGAGCCTAGTGTCGGTCCTCTGGCACTGAGAAGTTTCTTATTATCGAAGTCATTCTAAAATCCCCAACAGTTGCCTCCCCACCACTGGTGCTCCCTATAAGCCAATAAAATCCTTTGGTCTGGTCCATTTTGACTCTTTTTCTCACCTCTAACTCCTCATTTAATTCATTGTCAATGCAGCTATAAAGAGTCCACAAGAGAATAGGTGGTTGGAAAGTCAAGGGAAGCTAAAGCTCATTCCTTACCTACGTTCCTAATTGTATATATCGAGGCACATGCTACATGTTCACCTTGAATTTGATTAGGCTGTGACATTCAGCCTTCTTTAATATCATGGGGAGTCTCTCCTATCTATGTATTATCCCCTGAACACCTCTCTGCCCTTCATGATATGGAAACCTCTTGAACTCCTTATAGACTTATTCCCTTATGTCAAAATTCCTTTCCCTGACTTCTAGATGATAGAAACCATAAGTAATATGCATCCAGTCATGGTACATGGTTGCAGGCTTACAATTCTCTGGTTGTAGGGGCAAAGACATTGTTCATTCTTTTTTCCTATATTTCCTTAACTGTTCACCATAGTTGATTTCATTTATTTCCAAAGACATTAGGGATTTCAGAAGGATATCCCCAATGAATAACATAGGATTCCAATCTACATTGGAAGAAACAACATAATTATGGAGATATAGTTCACATAGAAAATTATGTATAGAGTAAGGGGATCTATTGAAAATATCCACAAATTCCTTTGGGGTAGAAATAATAGGGTCAAGATCCCTAAGTATTCTCATTAATTAAAACACGAGGTATTGTTTCTCTAAACATAATGTATAAACCCTAGGGGGTGGTCTGCATTCCATTAACTGGGGGATTAACTCATTAATTTCATCTAATTTATGTTGTAGGAACTATACCTCTTGTTTCTATTTTCCAATTTCCTTTTGTAATCTGCCCCTCTCTAACTCCCGCATACTTTTCTCATATTGCCTATGTTTGAAAAAAACTAAAGAAATAAAATGGAAAGTTACCTGTTTTGGAGGTACATGCCCATCTTTTGGTCCATATTTACTATATATTTTTGTACTCTTCTCCTTAGTGTCACCTTGTTCCATTGTGTTAATAGGCGGTGGATCCCATACTACTATCTGCAATGAATTATTCTATTTTTCTTCATTGTTGGCCAGTTGATAAGATGCAACAACTAGATCATTCAACCCCTGACACTCCTCCCTCTTAGGAGATTGAGCAATATCTTTTATGTGTTGCTCACTTATTTCCTCGTAGTGCATGTTAGCAGGAATCTCCTCTCCTACATCTTTATAATCCCGGAGGGAACTGCCAATATTTCCTTGTGCTAGGGAATGATGTTCATTTATTAGCTGTTCATCTTCACTAAGGTGAATGGTAGGAATATCCTCCTATGGTTTACTGGAAATATCACCATATGACACTGATTCTTTCTCTTTAATTCAAACACTTCTTCTTGTTGGAGTATTTGTAGTGGCTACAAGATGTTTCTTTGGATTACTCTTTTTCTTGGAAGTGGTTGCTGCAAGAGACTGGGAAACAAGGGAAGTAGTGACAGTGTGTTTTCTCTTTTTAGACCCTATGGAAACTAACTCAAGAGTCTTTTCCAACTCTTTTCCCGATACTTCCTCATTCACTTTTCCTATTCCTTTGATGCTAATTTCCTCTATTTTTGCAAATGTTCATGATGCAACATGAACTTCTTGATCAAATATTTTGTTATTAGGGTTATGGGTGCTAGATGCCCTAGTTGCTAGTCTTTTGGCTATAGGGAAAGCTTCTGAAGTGGAAGGCTCATGTTCTCTCTTACCAGTTTCACTAGGAACGTCTTCTTGCTCCATAGTAACCCTACCACTAGGCTTTGTACCTATTAACTAAACTTCCTAAGCTTAAACAAACTCTTCCCATCCCATGGGAGATACATCCCTCAAGGATCTTTCTATTAACAAGTTAACTAACCCCTGATGGGACACAACATTTTTTCTTCCCCTTTTTACTTCTTCAGAACTTAAGGTCACCATTGAATACAAGAAATTGGGGACTTTTATCTGCCTCCCATGCCTTAACTGACTCAACAATTTGAAATGTACTGCATGTAGTTATGAAAATCAACCTTCACAAGTGAAATGCCTAATAATATGGGTGGCCAATTGAGGATATGGTGGAGGCAGCGACAATTGTTTAGCTCCTTGCTTGTCTATTTCCAGTCGTTGGTCACCTCTGATTGTGAATATTGCCCTGGTTGACCTAGCATCATGCCCATGGGGTATGGTTCTCCTAAAAATGGTAAGCCAGAAACCTCTGCAATTATTTCTTCTAAATCATCCACCCTCAATCCCTTTACCGGGGCTTCTCCAGCATTTAGTGTATTCAAAAATTTGAGTGTGATAGCGTCATCATAGTCTTTCAGCCTAAGAAAATATGTTAACCATCCTACATTGTTAAAGGTCTATACACTTGCCTAATCCTGCAGTAGTGATGAATGGTCTATCAGCTCATGGAGAATTGGTGAGCCAACCATTATGAAAAAATCTTGCCTTTGCCAAGTTATCAAAAGCAAACCAAACCCTGCCTCTTTGTTGTGAATAATTGTTACTCAAAACATTGAGAACTAGCTATTGTGAACACTTTTTCCTCTTAAATACTTCTGAGAAAAAATGTAGATCTTTGGGAGGTGAAATTCAAGGTACGTACTACTAATATCAAGAAAAATTGGAATAACACATTTGGCTTGAGTACAGTTAAAATCAAGGTTGGAAATAAGACTTCCCATGCATTATCAGTCACATTAATGTGTGTACAAAGGTTGCAGATTTATTAATGATGAGGACAAATTTTAAGTTATTATGACAAGTTAACCCTCTAGGCTATATGTAAAGGTGACGAATGATACTAATGAGATTTAATAATCACTTGATAACCCTGCCCCCTACTAAAAAGGTGGCAAGTGTCCGCACATGCCAAATATGGGATGGTGATGAGGGAATAAATGTTATATACAAATATAATTTATCAAGATCATGAAGTAATAAATAAACTAAATGGAAAATAAATAAATGCACATACCTGGAGGATTGCGGCCAATTGATTGTACCAATTCAAAAAAATTGTGCTGACATTTGCTAAAAGAAAGAAAGACATGTGGCAAGAGATGGAATGGAAAAGTATTATGAAGAAAAGGGTTTCCTAAAGAAGAGGAAACTTTTATTATGAGTTGCATATATCATCAGTAGTTAAACACAAGATATGAGTTGAAGGGTTTCATCTTCGGTTGCAGGAAGTGACTGCTCTTGGAAAGTTATGAATTGATGTAGGAACTCAGACTTGGTGGTTGGTTTATGGTATAGACAGAGTCTATGCCCATTTACCAGTAACTTGAAGCATACCGGATCTATAGTTGTTATTTTCACAACACAATCTTCAAAGAGAATCTCAATTTCATAAGGCCCTAGCCAACGTGTAGTAAGCTTACCTTGGATGTCATGGAAGTGAGAATAGTATAATAGGGCCCAGTCACTTGGAACAAAAAAAAAAATTTATATGAGAGTCATGTTACTTTTTCTACTATAATTGCACCACCTCAGTGGTTTGAAGAGTGACCTTCCTCATTTCATCAAGAGTATTAAGTTGTAAGTTTTTGTCCCTTTGTATTGCAAGAAGATCAATGTTCAGCTCCAAGGCTATACATAGATTTTTATGCTCAAAATCTATTAGCATCATGGTTGAATTTCCATATAGAAACTCAAAGGAGGTGAACCCTATTGTGGTCTTCTATATAGTTCTATTAGCCCATACAGCTTCAGGGAGTTGGCTACTCCATTCCTTCTTGTGCAGTTGGACAGTTTTAGTCAGGATAGCCTCTATTTCCCTGTTTATGATCTCACCTTATCCATTCGCTTGAGAGTGATATGGACTAGACTTCCTATGCATTATGTTATACCCATTAATTAATGCAATAATCAATGTAGAGGTGAATAGTTCTCCTTGGTCTATGACCAATTCTCTGGGAACTCCATACCTAGTGAAAATCTCTTCATACAAGAACTCAACAACTCTGTTGTCTCTAGCATGCTTCACGGCTCGAACCTTCACCCATTTGGTAACATAATCTGTGCATACCAGAATGTAATAATTATCATTCGATGGTGGATAAATGGGCCCCACAAAATCCAACCCCCATTTATCAAATGGTGTGACTACCACCTATGGACACAGAGGTATTTCATCATAATTTGTTGGCATGTCCATTCTCTGACACCTATCACACTTCCTGGTGTAGTTTGTTCCATCTTTATGTAAGGTGGGCCAGTAGTAACCTATTGTCAGCACCTTCAAGGTTGTTCTCTTTGCTGCAAAATGACCCCCACATGGTTCATCATGACAGACATGAAGGATGACATATATTTCATCCTCCCTCACACATCTCCTCATAACTTTATTAGGACCAATGTAAAACAAACAATTGGCAATCCAAGAAAAGTTAAAAGTTTTCTCCACTAAAAGCCTCTTTTCCTTTGATGAGAAGTAGGGAGGTATCTTGTTAGAGACTACATAATTTATAATGTCTACATACCATGGAGTTTTGATCATTCAGGAATTTTTCATCAATGATGGCATAATCATCAGTGTTTTGCAATCTGGACAAGAAGTCAGCTACCACATTAGCCTTGCTTGGTTTATCAACTATAGTGATATCAAATTCCTATAGCAGCAAAAGCCACCTGGCTAACCTTCCAGTTATGGCAGGCTTGTTTTCCAAGTATCTAATGGCTGCATAATCAATGTGGACATAAATATGATATCCTTTGATGTAATGGTGAAACTTATTGAGGGCATAGATGAAAGTTAAGAGTTCATTTTCGATGACAGTATAGTTTAATTCAGGCCTCTGCAAGTTCTCACTGATAAAATAGATAGCATTCTATATTGGGCCATCCTTTTTCCCAAGAGTGGTCCTACAACATAGTCAGAAGCATTAGTGTGCATGTGGAAAGGCAAAGGTCAATTGGGACCCCTTAAGATGGTTGCTTGAGTGAGAACATACTTCAGCTGCAGGAAGGGTTCATCACAAATTGTATTTCATTAGAACTCATAATATTTTGTAAGAAGGGAATACATTGGGTTGACCATCTTACTGAAATCCTTGATGAATCTCCTATAGTACCCAGCATGCCCTAAGAAAATTCTTACATCTTTATGCTTTATTGGCATGGGTAGGTTAAGGATTACTTCAATATTGGCAAGATCAACTTGTATGTCAACATCAGAAATATAATGCCCTAGGACTACTACTTTTGGCATCATCATAAAACACTTCTCACTGTTTAAAGATAATTTGTGCTCCTCACATCTCTTTAGAACCTTGCCAAGGTTGGCCAAGGCTTCTTCATAAGTTTCCCCATAAGTTGTAAAACCATCCATGTATATTTCCATGCAGTCATGAGAAATATCTACAAAGATACTAATGACTGTTGTTTGAAAGGTAGTTGGTGCATTAAAAATACCAAATGGAAAGATAAAGTAGGCATAGGTTCCCCAACGATAGGTAAAGGTAGTTTTCTCCTGATCTTCAGGAAGAATTATGATTTGGTTATACCCACTATACCCATCTAGGAATGAGAAATGCTTTTTGCCTGCTAGAGAATCCAACACTTGATCAATGAAAGGTAGAGGAAAGTGGTATTTCTTGGTAGCATTATTGAGTTCCCTATAATCAACACTTACTCTCAATTTACCCATTTTCTTAGGAACTATCACTAAGGTAGAATCCCACTGGTTGTCTAATATTGGGTAGATGAAATCAACATTAAGCAGTTTTTGCAATTCAACTTTTGCAATCTCGCATAGGGCAGAATTGACTCTTCTTTGAAACTGCCTGACAGGTGGTTTATCCTCTTTTAGATAGATCCTATGGGTCCATAATTTTGGATCTAACCCTTTCATATCACCGTATTCCCATGCAAAATCTTGTTTACGATCCTTAAGAAATTGGGCTAAAGATCATTGTTATTGCTAATCTAATTTATTGTTGACATTCAAGCAACGGCCTAGGGAAACCTCAATTTTCTTGGTTAATTCCACCATGGAAGCTTTGGTAAATGTGGGCATTTCTATTTCACAGGGAAGCAGTTTGTGGTAAAGTTGTTTGGCTGCAGGAAGGAAGGAGGACTCTGGCTCAAGATGCAAAAGTGTCAGGGAGAATTGATAAGTAGAGGAACATTCAATCTATTGTTCCTTCATGCCATATTGATTCTAAATTATGTTTTTGAGAAATTCATCCTCTTGCTGAAGCTACATGGATAGATCTCTTTTGAGCATCATTAATTGAACCACTGAATTGACCTCCTCAAACTCTTCCCCTATATCTGGCCAGGCAGAAGTGGTTAACTTAGGTTGAGGCTGGGTAGGTGGATATAAGGCAAGTTTCTTAGTTGTTGGACCATCAGAAATTGTCATATCTCCATAATGATAGCCAATATAGGCATCTTTTGTGGCTAACCAAGGTCAGCCTAGAATAATGGGATATCCCCCAAGTGTAGCTTTAGGTGAAAGGATCATAAATTTTGTAGGGTATGATCGGGAGTCTAAGGTCACAACTATATCTTCTACCATTTCGTTGAGTTTGGAACTATCTGCAAGCTGCAAGACAATAGGTGTAGTCCCAAGGTTGGATATACTAAGTTATTACATGATGTCCTTAGTAATGACATTAATGGATACACCTAGGGCTATTAGGGAATTTTTATGGTTGTTCCATTAATAATCACCTCTATAATAGGACTGTTAAGGTCAGAGTATTTGGGAACAACAACTTTTCTAAGCATTATATCCGTGAGCTTACCAAAGACATGGACAGTCTGGGGATCCTTCCTTTTTCTGCTAGGATTTTTGAAATAAGCCTCCTTAATAGCCTTTCCATAGGTGGGTACATCCTTGATTTCTTGGAAGAGTGGAATTTGCACACTAATGTATTTAAGTTGATTAAGTATGTCAAAAGATGCTTCTGCGGTAGGCTTGCAGTTTTCAGTTTGCAACCTTTGTGGAAAAGGTGGGGTTGATTGCTTGGTTTGCTCAGTTGTATCAGATAGGCCTTCTTGATTTTGATTAGGAGATGCATTGACTATTTTCGATACCTTAGATGATATCTCTATTATGACAAGGGAATTAGGTATAGGCAATGTAGTTCCAGACCACAAATGGATATCATTGATATTAATAGCATAAGCAGGGTATTGAGTAGGGTTGGCTAAGTAAACTAGTTGTTATTGTAGTGGAGATCAATTATTTGGATTTTTCTAGGGTTGAGTGGGTAGTTGAGTTGGCCTTGGAGGATAAGTTGCAGCTATAAGAGGTGGCATAAGTGTTGGTTGTTGTGGATGAGGAGGTAGCTGTAGGAATCTAGGAGTTTGATTTGGCCATTGTTGACCTCCTCTCCATTGTGGATTTTGCTGCCAATTACCCTGTGGTAGCCACCATACCCCTTGGGGTTGTTTCCAACCACCTTGGGGTTACTTCCACTAGGGATTTTGATAGTTCTTCCATTAAGGCAGGGGATTATTCCAATGTTGGGATTGATAATTCATAGGAGGTTGCCACTGATTATTATAAAAATGACCTCTAAAAGATAAAGTATCTTGTAGCATACCTTGTCTTGGAGCCCATGGTCTCCTTTGTGCAACAAAGAACACTTGCTCACGTCTCCTTCAATTTTCTTAAAGTCGGTAGGAATTTGTGCAGCCTCCAGGTTAGCAACCATCTTACATCTACAATCTCTCTTCTTTTGTCTACAATGAGGAAAAAACTATACTAGAATAACCTCAACTTCTTCATGTTTCTTCTTTGCTTGCAGGGTATCCAAATGTGTTACCATTTTGTTGATAATATCTTTCTTGACATCTGACAGTAGATGTGTTAACTATATCCATGAGGCTCCAACATCATTTGATCTTCCTACAGCAGACCCATATCCTCTTCCTTTCTTGGTAGCAGCTCAGGAGTAGTTAAGAAAAATTTATTGATATCATCCCATGTGGACTGAGTGATATCTCCTCCTTCCATCAGGTCTAGAGCTTTAGTGCATGCCATATTGATGCCTCTAAGAAAGAGAAACTTCTGAGATTCTTGGTTAAGTTGATGTTGAGTGTTCTTTTGCAGGCTAAACAAGAACTGGGACACATAGTCTTCCAGACTTTCATCCTCTTTTTGAGTCATCTTAAATATATCATCTCCCCTCATGTAAGTTCCCCTCCATTTTTTCTTATATTTTTCCAAGAATACAACCTTCATTTCATCCTAGTTGTGAACAACATTACTTCTTAGGCCCATGAACCATCTCAATACTGACTACTTAAGAGTTGAAAGAAATAATTTAAGCATGTGGGAATCGATAGTGTAGTCATAACTGCGATAGAGGATATCAAACTCAAAGAGAAAGGTATCTAGGTACTCTACTACTAGGCCATAAAACTTGGGAAGGGTTGAAGATGGAATATTATTGATATTTTTATTATCATGTTGATCAATGATGGGAAATGGAAAGGTAGGTGGAGGAGATGTCATCCTTGGTGGACCTCTTGGCTGATTTCCTTAGTGATAAACTACTAAGGCTAATTGATTATCCTCTTCTTTTGGGTCAAGATATTGAATACATAGATTGGTTAAGATTTACGCAAAAGGATTTAAGTGAAAGGGGTCATCAAATATGTGAAGGCCTAAAGCTTTGTCTTCTAAGGATGATAAAGAAATGGGAAGGTTTAGAGTAGTGTTAGCAAAAGGAACTTCTTCTTCTTCTATCGGTTCACTCACTGTCAGTTCTCTCACTGTTGGTTGGGATAACTACCCAAAAAAGAAAAGCTAACATCTGATACAGTTAAGCTAATTTCCAAAGTAGGCTCAATGTCAGAATATAATAAATGAAAGTAGAATCCACCACCAAAATCACTATCACCGATACTCTATAATACAAAATTGATATAATAGTCTGGTACCAATTGCATCAACCCGCACATACATCAACACATAGATCTTCCCTTGTGGGGTTCACTTTCACTTCACATATTACTCACATCGAAGCATCACACAAACAACTAAGATTATCGCTCTTCTTATGCTAATTGATGCCAACAACCAAGTCAGCCTAAACTAATTTAAAATAGGTCACACTGAAACATTCCTGCAGTGGCAAGTAATGAAACATGGACCACCTTAAACAATACTTCACACTTTGCACATATCAACATGCTACAATCTTTGAGACCTTTGGTACAAATGGATAAGGATCTATATGTTACAATTCAAATGCATCAACTAAAGCACAATGAACACATCCAAGATAGGACCAAATCAAAATAAAATTTCCACCATATGTTGCACACTAAAAGGGACCAAAACCAACACAAATAAGGGTAACCATTTAGAGAACATACTTTAGTGAACACTTATAATGATAAATGAACCACGTCTATACATTAGATATGTTGACATCAATGACAACCATTAATGAAACAAAAATAATAAAATAAATGTCACATTCTAACAATCTCCCCCTTTTTCATTGATGGCAACACTCATCAATAACAAAGAAAACAACAAACTATCAAAAGATATCAACAACAAATTTCTTTATCACTCTTCTCCAACTGTTCTTCTCCCCCTTTGAAAACAATGACAAAGGGCCAAACTCCCCCTTACTGACTCACTCTTCTCCCCCTAAGAGGAAGCAACCAAGCATTGATCCAGAAAGGATTAAGCATGCAATTCACTATATCAATGCACATACCGGTGCATTTACTGAACACTAGGAAGGGGTATAATGCCCAACTTCCCCCTAAGATACTCAAAAGTATTTGTGCATGAATTTTTTGTAAACATGTCTGCTATTTTCTCCTTTGTAGGCATATACTCAATCTTGACTTCCTTTTCCAACACCTTCTCTCTCAAGAAATGATATTTGATAAATATATGTTTCATTTTGGAATGTTGCATGGGACTATTTGAAATATTTACAACACTTGTATTATCACACATGATTGAAATTGGTTCATCAAAAGTTATACCAATATCCTTCAAAGTTTGTTTCATCCATAATACCTAAGTACAACATGGGGATGTTGTAATGTATTCTGATTTAGCAGTTGATAGCGTTACAAAATCATGTTTCTTGCTTGATGAAGAAACCAACTAGGAGCCAATAAAGTAAGCTCCACCACTAGTACTTCTTCGGTTATCCAAAAAACAAGACCAATCTGCATCAGTATAAGATTTCAGCATGAAATATGAGCCTTTTGGATACCATAATCCAAACTCTTATGCTCTCTTTAGATATTTGAAAATCCTCTTTACTGCCATAACATGTGATTCTTTAAGTTCTTGTTGAAATGTAGTTGTCAAACATAATGTATACATAATATTTGGTCTAGTAGCAGTCAAATACAATATTCCTTTAATCATTTATTTGTACTTACTTGCATCATCCTTCAGTGAATCATCTTCCTTAGTCAACTTAAATCTAGTAACAATAGGAGTACATACTTCTGTAGAACTCTCCAAACCAAACTTCAACAATTCTTTGACATATTTCGACTGAGAAATAAAAATTCCTTTACTGTTCTGATTTACCTGCAACCCAAGAAAGAAATTCAACTCACCAATCATGGACATATCAAATTCCTTTTGCATCTCCTCTACAAATTTACTACACAAGTCATCCTTTCCTCCAAAAATAATGTCATCAACATAAACCACAATAATCAAAATATGATCTGAATAAATTTTGTAATACAAATTACTATATGTTGACCCTTTCTAAAATCTTTGTCCAATCAAATATTTATCCAATCTTCTATACTAGGTCATGGGTGCCTACTTCAATCCATACAATTCCTTCTTCAATCTGCACACAACACACGGATTCCCTTCTGATCTAAATCCTTCCAATTGTTTAATGTAAACTTCTTATTTTAGTTCTCCATTCAAGAATGCTGACTTAACATACATATGATAAAACTTGAAATCTTTGAATGCTGCAAATGAAAGAAATTCACTTCAATCTGAGAAATAGGGGCATAAGTCTCATCAAAATTTGTGCCTCCAATCTGAGTGTAAGCTTTGCATACTAACCTTTCCTTATTCCTTATTACCTTACTATTCTCATCCATCTTGTTCCAGAAAACCCATTTAGTACCAATTACATTCTTGTCAACCGATTTGGGAAGAAGTTCCCAAGTTTGATTCTTTTCTATTTGATCAAGTTATTCCTTCATATCTCTTACCTAATTTTGATCATTACATGCTTCTTCCATAGTCTTAGGTTTAATTTCTGGAAGTAAACACAACAAAACTTTCTCTTGTGTTGCTCTACTTCTAGTACCAACGCCTCTATGCTTATCACCAATAATCTAATTCTCATAATGTTTGCTTGACTTCATAAAGGGATCAATAACTAGGTTCATTACCTGACTCATGGATTGGACATCTTATCTGAGAAGCTATCTTCCTTAACATGAAGACTCATTTAATCATCAATCCAGGGACTTACTTCTTGAAATGGGTCTACAAGATATATGCACTAAGTGCTTGCTCAAGCCACGCTAATTATGAAGCATTGGGAAATAAAGGCTGAAAGAAAATATGATATATTTCTGTAGGAAATAAATATTTGGAAATAAATGAACTCCACTATGCTAGATATGAAATAAAATGCTTGATGTTCGACTCACAATGTTTCAACTATTCTATTGCTTTTGTTGCAGGAAAAACTAAACACTGGAATTGAAATAACGAGTTGTAGGAGAACAAAGATAATAGTAAAAAAACTAGCACTACTAAGGATTACTCACCAAGTGGACTCCCTTGGGTGAGTATCAAAAACTCAATTATACAAGATAGAAATTTAACACTTCTTTTTTTTATTCATATGGAAAGAAAGTGCAACTAAATTCATGAAAAATGGTAAAACAAGATAAAAATGGTAAAACAAGATAAAAATGCACTATCTCTGAATAATTGTATTAACTAATGCCCTCCTTCTCATGTAGGAGAGAGGATTATTTATAAAGAAGGAAACTTATCACTAACCAATAACACCAAAAGAACGGGTGGATCCTTTATTGTGACTAAGAAGTAGGAGTAAAGTTATTTGCAAAAAAAGAAACAAGAATTGCTTCAACAAACATGAGGAACAAATTTATCCTCCCACTACTTCCTATATTTTATCGGCACTAGAAACAACATCTTGACTTAATATTTCCTTGGTGGTCTCCAACTATGCTCCCAAATCGATTCTCATTATTGCTCCTCAACTACAGGATCAGGTTTTCATGGATAAACATGAAGATGCGTGCTTAGTCTGCCTTCCCACGATGAACTATTCTTCTTTGAAAATGTTTAAATAGGAACAAACCAACATACATCCAACACAACATGCACACATATTTATTTACCAAATAGTTAAATACTTATTAAAACACAACTAGAGATTTATCACATAAATATATAGCATTTTGGGAAGGGAATCAAGGTTCATCCATGTATGTAAAAGTGTATAAAAACCTTAAACCATGAAACTAATGTCCCTGTGACTGCATGCCATTGGTCTAACCCAAACAGTAACCAAGTCTTTGAAAGATAATGAAATAGACACTAAAAACAAGGAATAGAGAACAAATGACTACCCTAGACTTTAGTAAGAGGCTTTAAAATGATAACAAATATTTATCCTATTAATGATTTCTCTATATATACCTTTGTGTCTTAGTTGTAGATGTCAGAGCCTACCTCATCTCTTCCTCTTCTATCTTGTCTTTTTTTCCTTTGACCTCTATATCATATTCATATTCAAGGTGTTTCTCAGGAATTTTCTAAAATCTTTCATCAACCTTCACATTCGTTCTTTCAACAATCATATTCAATCTCTTGTTGTAACACTGGTACGCCTTTATTTTTATAGAATATCCCATAAATATACCTTCATCTGCTTTGTTTTCAAACTTGCCAAGATTTTCCTCATATTTTTGAATGTAACATATACTTCCAAAAATATTGAAATATTTCATGGTAGGTGTTCTTCCATGCCATATCTCATATGATATCTTTCCATACTTCTTTCGGTAAAGAACTCTATTAATTATGTACTCAATTGTATGTATTGCTTCTCTCCAGTAAACCTCCGGTAAACTTGCTTCATTCATCATTGTCCTTGATACTTCCTGTATTGTCTGATTCATTCTTTTCACTACACCATTCTATTGTGGTGTTATGGTTGCCCAAAATTATCTCTTAATGGCATGTTTCTCATAAAAGTTCTCAAAGTCATCAGATGTAAACTCTCCTCCTTTATCAAATCTCAAAAATTTAATTTTCCTACCACATTAATTCTCAACTCTTGCTTTAAAATTTTTGAACTTCTCAAATGCTTCTAATTTTTCTCTTAGAAATGCAACCCAAGATAATATTGAATAACCATCAATGAAAATTATGAAGTATCTCTCACCTTGTAAACTCATTGTTCTAGTAGGACCGCACAAATTGGTGTGCACTAGATCTAGTAAACTAGTGGAAGAATAATATTTTTCCTTGAATGACTCTCTTCTATGTTTTCCTTCCTGACATCCTTTACATATAACATTGTCTGGTTTTCACAATCTAGGTAAGTCTCTTACTACACATGATAAACTAATTCTTACCAAGTATCAAAATTGATGTGGCACATCCTTTGGTTCCAAATCCAATTATCATCAATCTGAGATAGTAACCTTAGCTAACTCATTCTTCGATAAATCACTAAAGATTGCATACCCTACTTTCTCATTAGATGTGATTTAATCTTGAGTTTTGAGGTCATTATGAGGAAAAACATACTTTGTCTCCACATTCTTCTAGGTAGTGTAATTGATTGAGATCATATATCCTCTCATCTTCTCTTTCCATAAACTATAGTCAGATGCATCAAACATAGGGATGTTCAGTTTGTGTGCCATCAAATCTGCCTCAAGTGATTAAGCTCTTCACCAAGGAACCAAGATCGGGTACCAGTTGTTGAATAGGCCAAATAACTTAGAGGGGGGTGAATCAGTTATTTACAATCATTTTCTTAAAAATTTTACTAAATTGGTAATTACTCAAACTAATCAAAAACTTATAATAGATATAAACCTGAAAGCACAAAACCATCAACATAATGAACACCAAAATTTATGTGGAAACCCAAATTTGGAAAAACCATGGAGAAACCAATTCTCATGAAATAAACATCGGTTAAGGTGACACCAGTTAAGGTGACTTTTAGAAGGGCTCACTGCCAGTTTTACCACTTTTGTTTGACTCACTACCGGTTGGTCTAACTACCCAGAAAATAAATGCTAATTGCCGATAAAATTAGGCCCACTACCAAAGTAGGCTCACTCCCAAAACATAAGAAATGAAAGTAGATTCCACCACTGAAGTTGCTATCACTGATACTCTACAATACAGAAGTGATTTTACAATTTTCTACCAATTGTATCAACTCACACATACATCAACACACAAATCTCCCCCTATCATATTCACATTCACTTCACATATTACTCGCATCCAAGTATCACACAAACAAATGAGATTATCACTCTTCTTATACTGCTTGATGCCAACAACTAAGTTGGACTAAACTGATTTGATATATGTCACACGGAAACATTCCCACAGTATTAAGGAATGAAACGTGGACCACCTTGCACAATACAACACAATTTGAACATATCAACATGTTACACAATCTCTAAGACCTTCGGTACCAATGGATAAGATCTATACGTTACAATTCAAATGCATAGACCAAAGTACAATGAACACATTCAAGATATGACCAAATCAAAAAAAAAATCTATCATATGTTGCACACTAAAAGGGACCAACACTGACATGAATAAGGATAAACATTTAGAGAACATACTTTGATTAACACTTCTACCGATATACGAACACCAACTACTGATACACCAAAAATAACCAAATGATAAATGAACCACATCTATACATTAGATATGTTGACATCAATGACAACCATTAATGAAAACAACAAGAATAACATCAAACTCACATTATAAAAAGTATACCTTAGATTGGCTCAACTTCCCATGTTACCATCACTTCGTTCATACTTACCCTGCTAAACCTCACTTTGGATAAATTTAGACTAATGTTTAATAGTTAGACACCTAACACTAGACTAATAAAATGCAACAAGTTGATCTCTTTGATAGGAAACTTCTAGTATGCAAAGAACCCTCATCCTCCCACATTAAAATTACTAGGTAGAGGTTCTCCAGTCAAGGTTCTCATCCAAAAGGTGTTCTCTCTGAGGATATTGACTATCTAATAGGGACCTAACTACAATATGTCAAACTTTTGGTGGTCTCCTTTCTTTTCATGGGATTTGTTCCAAGGCATGACTATGTTTAAGAGCTAAAAAGATTTGATCTTTTACCATCCTAAAAACTAAGCACCCATAATTAAGTTCTATGTTTAGCCCCATTTTAGTATATATGGGTTCCTACATCAATTTCACATTCTCTTAATGCTCATTGGAACTTTAATTTAACATTATAAGTCTTGTGTTGATTCAATTTCTTCAAAACTTGAGGTAGACCCTTATTTATAGATGTGCTCCTATTTTTACTCCAATCAAATAATTCATTTCACCACCTAGGCCCTATATCACTATTTGTGTTCTTTTTCTTCCCCTCAACCTAGGAACTGGTTGTCGGATCAAACCCCTCACCCCTTGACTTTCTAGGACCTACAGTCCAAATCTGGGCCTCTATTGTTGGGTACATAACAAAATTTTCATTTTGTACCTAGGTACATAATATTTTTGGCATTATTTACCCCAAATTTTATGCCCAAATTCAAATTCGGTCCCCGTCTTGGTGTTATTATAGTAGAGGATTTTGATTTATAGTCCATGCTTGAGTTTTAACCCCTAAAATGATGGATTGAGTATATAATACCTTATCTCCCCTCATTCTGGTAACCATAATCAAGATCCAACATTATTATCAAGCAATCAAGAAAATTAGATTTCAAGAGCATTCTCAAGGTCTTCAAGCATCCAAGTCTTCAAGTCAATCTTCTTTTCTTCATCAAGAATTGTGGAAAACTACAACATCCATCATTCAAGGCTTATATTTCATGATTTCCTTTTGGATTTTTGTGGAATTTAATCTATTGTGTTAAAATTTGTGATCAAATCTAAAGAAGCATTGCATCATTAAGGCATGGGGTAATTCACGATTTAGATTTGGCTTCTATTTCATCTTCCCTTATGAAATTTCATTACATTTTCAAGGTTGATTCCTAAAAAAGGGTTTGACTGAGGAAAACCCCTTTATCTAACTTTCTTCCCTATTTTTCTGTGTGCAGGAACAAGCTATACAATTGTTGGACAAGATCTGGTAAGATCAGGACTAGACGAAGCATGCATGCAAGCTTAAGACCAAAATCTAGGGTACAAAATGCCAAAAATATTATTTACCTAGGTACAAGGTGAAAAAAATGTTATGTACCCTTCAAAATATTCTCAAATTGATTCTATGGACAATTTATAGCTTTAGGATCTCATATTTGCAAGTACATGTGCCTGTAAGATCCCAGCTATCAAAAAATCAGATCTATAGCAGTGTAATTCCTCTTTCCTTCCTTGATGCACATAAATCCTCTTCTACATCCATATTTACATCATTTATAGATTCAAAAAGTTCATACTTTGATATTTGGTATTGTACATTTCTCTCTATTTCTTCATACCTAGCAGCAAAAAGGAACCAAAACCCTTCAAGCACATATATTGCATTGACATCTCTTCTATCAAGGTGTTGTTAGTCATATTGGACTTGATGTGGTTTTGTATTCCTAATGTTTAATAGGAGATTGGGTTGATTCCCCTTGATCACTATTTTCTAGTGTACATTTTGGTGAACCCGAATTATAACATTTCCACTTTTGATTTGGTGTTTAGATATGTTAGAGTAAAAAGGTATTTCTTTGTTCACTTATTAATTAAATCATTATTGATTTAATTATTTAAGTCACCATTTTATCTCTTGTTCACTTAAGATAAACTTTAGGCATGAAATAATTAATTATGTATTAATTATTCATGCAACCTAGGTTTCTCCACCTTCTTCGTGTTCGATCTCCTTCATAAGGATTGATCTCTTTGTATTTTTCTATTTCCCTTTCTAAATGAACATTTTGTCTTTCAGAACATTTTTATCTCCAAGCTTCTCTTTCGTGACAGGTTTTTGCATGTAGTGGATCTTGGTGTTAGAATTCTATGAAATCTAACGTGGTATCAGAGCCTTGTTGCTGCTGCCCGTTCTTGAGTTTTTGAAGTTTTTGGACCTCTAAGGGTTTCAAGTTCTTTTCAGTATTTTTTGTGGATCTAGGGGAAATTTGTTTTTGGAGCACTTTGAGCACAAACCGACCTCATAGGTGAGCTCAGAAGGCCCAAAAACCCCTATTTTCATATAAATCACGGCCTTTTTGGCCAAAGTAGCATTCAGAGGCAAAAAACCATTGCCTATACTGCCCTCACATAGAAATTGAGAAAACATTTGGAAAAAAAAATTTAAAAAATCAAATTTTAATTGATTTTTCATGTTAAAAATAGCACTGCCAGTGCAAAGGAAGGTGGCCAACGCTGCGCCACCGTGCGGCCATCGCTGTGTGTGTGTAAATGGGTACCTGTCAGAATCAACACAAACACTCAATAGATCATTATATTAGTTCAAAAGGGTTAGAAAAGCATGTAAAACCCACTAAAACTGACCTATTGCCTGCTAACTAGGAGGAGTGTGATTAACAACATATCAGCCCTCAAAATATGCTATAAATCAGTGACGAATACAACCTAGCATGAAGGATTTTTACTTAAATAGCAAGCTAAAAGATGATAAAACCATGTAATCTAGCTTCAAAAGATGAAATAGAAACAATAAAATAGCATGAAATGAAAGATGGAATATGATTCCAGGATTAATCTAGCAGCATAACAATGTATTTTCAATCTAAGGTGAAGGCTTATTTGCTCTCAAAATAGGCTTCTATTTATAGAAGAATGGGAGAGAGAGAGGGGGGGGACAAGGTTCATTTATGAATTTGGAGACTCATAAATGAACATGTAAGAACCTTTAATGCCCAAGGCATTAATAAGGCATGGGAGAGACATGGGCTTAAGGTCTTCATATTTATGAAGGCATTAATAAAGGCCTTAAAGAGGGAAGGGAGGATGTAAGAGAATATGGACTTTAAGAAAGTCTAGCTTGAGAAAGTGGACTTTCTCAAGTGGGTGGAGTTGCTAAGCATTCCTTAATGGAATGTGACAACATTAG
>MU215360.1:511417-528396 GCA_018584345.1 Thuja plicata
GGGTGAATGGGTTGAGAAGGGTTAGAACCCAGGGTAGAAGTGGTTGAGATGGGTTAGGTTGGGGTTTAGGGGAATATTAATAAATGAAATAAACTTATTTAATTCATTTAGAAATATAGGAATTAATAATTTAAACAATAAAATTGCTTTTTAATATTTTACACGACTATAGCCATTTTAATTAAATTAAATAGGCTAGGGGAATGGGTTAATTGCAAGTGGGTATTTGATTTAGAGATTTATTTAATTCGTTTATAATTAAATACTATAGCCATGTTTGATTTTGATTTTGATTTGATTTGATTGGTCAAAATTGATTTGAATTGTATGGCTATAATAGTTAATATAAATCAGTGATAAAAATCACCTAGGACATTAAATTGATTCAAAGAATTATGCCAAGCAGTAACAGGGTCGTTTGGACATAAATCGAGGGTATGATCACACTTAGGGAAAATAGGGTCCATAGTTGCGACAGACCAAATTTAGGTGGTTACAATCGTAGTCTACCTCGGCCGCTCTGTAGTCCACCTTGGGCCCTCCACAGTCCACCTTAGGCCCTCCACCACCGCACGACTACCTTGGCAGCTCTGTCGGCACCTCCGGCCCTCTAGTAGCGGTCACATCAATGACTAGAGGCTCTAAAATCAGCCCCCTCCATGTGCCATATGCCTAGGGGCTATATTATTTTAAGCCCTAGGGGCAAAAACTTTTTTTTGGAGCCCTTTTCTACCTCCACTTGGTTTTTTGGCTCTCTATCTGGAGCAAACAAAGGCCGGTTTTCAACTTCCATATACCGTCAGAAAGCTCTTTATAAGGCGGACATTTTTGTGAAGGTTAGATTATCTCATTTTACTATCTCACTATCCTTTTTCCAATCAAAGAGGGGACTTCTTTTTAGCATTTCCCGGCCTCTACATTGAGCATACAGACTCTACTTTTGGCTCACGAATAGGTGTCAGAAAGCTCTCAACGAGCCCGCTTTAGATCTGAGATATTTTTGGGGGAATTTGACTAGGTATTTTACCCATTTATTCTTTAGCCTTATTTCATTTTTTCTTCTTCTAGCTTCTTAGTTGTACTGGGGTTTAGTTTCTCTCTTTGTGGGGGGTGTTTCTTTCTATTTTTTCTGTCATTTATCTCAGCAAAACCAAAACACTCCAAAACATAAAACACAAACCCTTCTACATCTTCTATCTAGTTTTGAAAGAAAACATAAAATAAAGTAGGCTTAAGATACGACATGGCAGATTCAACATCAGTTGAGCTTCTCACACCACATAATTATCATTTGTGGAAATCCTGTATGACTAGGCTTCTCCGGTCACGTGGGTTATGGTCTTGTTTGGATACTATTCAGCCCATTTTGACTCGTCCTTACAAGGTCATACAACACAGAAACAAGATGGATGAGGTCATGGGTGTTCTTTCTTTACATGTTTCAGATAGTTTTCTTTTTCACCTTGATAGTTGTGATACTCTTATTGAGATGTGAGAGAAGTTTCAGACTCTCTTTGGCACAGTAAATGAGTTTTGGGTACTTCAGATCGAAGCAAAATTGACATCCATGGCTCCTGAGACATTTTACTCTATTCAGGATTTCTTAACAAAATTCAAATCTAGGAGGTCCCCCCTACATAGTTGTGGAAATAATAAGACAGATACCCAGTGTATTTATCTGATACTTTCCAAAATTTGTGGTTCTTTTCAGATATTCTCTTCTACATTCTATTCTACCATGGATGCTTTGGGTCCAAGATTTACCATGCCTACTTTTGATGTTTTTTGTGATCATTTGACTCGTGAGCAGGCAAAGCTATTTTAGCTTGATTCTCTCACTGGATCACAAAACCATGCATTGGTAGCTCACCCATCTTCAAGGAAGCAGGGGCAAAAACAAAAGTCATCAACCATAGAGTCTAAGAAGGATTCTAGTTCTCAACACTCCTTTGTCTCACCTTCTCCTAAGGGGGAAAATTGAATACAGAAATACCTAAATGTGCTTATTGTAAACAGGGCACTCATGATGAGTCTCATTGTTATGAGAAGAAGATAAATGGATATAAAAATAAATTTTCTAATTTGAAATCTCTTCTTAAGAAGAGCCACATTGATATTCCTTCTTCTTCTACTTCTCATGAGTATTCTTCTTCATCATCACTTCAGACAAATAGAAAGGACATAGGAAAGGGTCATGCATTATGTGCAACTGCTATAATTCCCTCTTATAGATGGCTACTAGATCATCTTTTTAGGGTTTATTCTCTTCTTTTGAGGCTTCTGCTACCCCACACATTTTGATGGGGAATAACACTGTTATGACTGTATGCAGGAAAGGTTCTATTGAAATTAATGATGGTGCATTCCATGATGTACTATGTATTCCATCTTTGTCCTCTAACCTTCTCTCTATTTATTAGATTACTCATAGTGGGATAGGGAGGACAGTTGAGTTTACTCTAGATTCAGTACACATCAAAGACAGTGAGACAGGCAATATTACTGCTATAGGGATAGTTGATCATTCTTCCCGCTTGTACTCCTTCTCTCATTTTGGTCCACCATCTCCATTGTTGGAGAATAGCTCTCCTTTTTCTTGAGAGCCTATTGAGGTGAAGTCGGGTCACTTGAACTTATGTATAGTTTCTGAGATCAGTTTTCTGACTTCTACACCTCCACCTCATGTTGATTTTACATATGTTTATTAGGTTTCCTCTTCAACTTTGCTAGACATTATCACTCAATGCATCGAGCCACCTACTGCAGTTATTGAGGACATATTTGAGGATATTCATCTCCTCTTAGATGATAGATTCAGCACATATATTGACCCACCTTCATTGGATATTCCATTACAGGAGTCTCATGCGTTCTCTTTTAAGCATTAGCCAGGCCTTCTAGTTTCTCCTCACATTTAGGGGTTTCCTCTTCTTCGTTCAGCGCCTTTGTTTCTTCTATAGTGGAGCCAGATTGGTCCGATCATTAACACAGGGGTTGTATCATTTTGAGGGGGCTTTAGAGCCTCGATCCTCTCTCATGGGGGGGTTGGTTGTACTTATGGTTTTGAGAGAGTCTCTTGAGCCATTATTTGTTAGCATGCTTTTCCCATCTCTTTCTGGAGTAGAGTTTTTCCCATGTGGGTTTCTCTATTTCTTCACTTTACAAAGATTTGGTTGTGATTGGGTACTTGATTAAGCCTTGTTGTTGGTACCCAAATTTACTGCTTTTAGTAGTTTCTTCTAGGTTTAAGCTTATCCCTAATTTTATCTTAAGGGGGGGTGTTAGAGTAAAAAGTTATTTCTATGTTAACTTATTAATTTAATTGTTTAAGTCACCTGTTTATCTCTTGTTCACTTAACCTAAACTTTAGGCATGCAATAATTAATTCTTTATTTATTATTCATGCAACCTTGGTGTTCGATCTCCTTTATAAGGATTGATCTCTTTGTATTTTTCTATTTTCCTCTCTGAATGAACATTTTGTCTTTCATAACATTCTTATCTCCAAGCTTCTCTTTTGTGACAAGTTTTTGCATGTATTGGATCTTGGTGGTTGAGTTCTATGAATTCTAACAAGATCTTCTTTGCATGAATTACATTTTTTATTTTATCAAAGTTAGATCTATTTCATTCTTGCATTTACTTTTCATTCCTGCATGTTTCAAAACAATAAAAATTACAAAAATATTTCATTGCATGCATTATTGTATTTTTTTTCACTTGCATTCTATGAATAGAGTTGTTATCGTCATTTTCTAGTTCAATTTAAAGTTTCTTTCAAGAATTTCAAGATGTTTCCTTTCATGCATATGATGATAGATTAGTTCTTCATTTCATGCATAGTCATAATGTTCCCTCCCTCAAAATTTATCCCACCCATGATAACATTTTAGCACAAGAAGATCTTATTAACATTTATTCAAATAATATCCCCCCTAAGGATGAGATCTTGAAGGATGATGTTGATCCTTCTCCTAGAATGCATCCCTCTCATGAAGAAATTTTGGTGCAAGAGAAAGATATTTTACCTTACTTTTCTTCCAATGCCATCCTTTTTAGTGATGAAGCTTTAGTGAAACATGATTATTCCTCTCCTATATTGTGCTTTATTCATAGAGATATTCCTACCCTTGATGATTCCCCTATTTGGGATGAACCACTAAATAATGACATTTACTACTCTCTCCCTCATGAAGAAACCTTGATCAAAGAAGATGATATTATGGTTGACAGTTCTTCTACTCCCTCTAGTGATGACACATTCATACCTAATGTTGATCCTTCCCCTAATATGTACCCCCTTTATGGATATTTTGGAGCAAGGGGAGGACATTATAAATACCTTTCTTAATATCACCGTACCTTAATTTGACATGTTGATAATATGACAGAGAACAACTAAGGGAGGGGGTGAATTAGTTGTTCCTAAACTTCAACTTCAAAACCCTAACCCTTCAAAACTTTCAAGCATAAACTCCTAAGATTTAATCTAATTATGAAATATAGAAGCATCCACAAATCAAAAGTACATCCACAATTCTTGGTACACATATTTTTTACTGTGGAAACCGTGTTAGGGGAAAAACCACAGGGGAGATGATTACCCATAATAAGTAAATACCTTGTTATAAGTATAAACCTATTACAATACTAGGGAATGCACATGCATTCAGTCTTGTAACCTAGAGCTCACTTCTCAAATGAAAATTCTGAGGCTACAACCCTGAGGTTCGCTCACTGACTTACAATTTGATCACTACAATCATCTGGAATTTTTGTGAACTAGATAGTAGCATCTACCTTATGCCAAAGTCAGTTTCATTTAAGCACAATATAAATCTATGCTCAAACTCTCTTTGACTCCTCAAGATGAGAAATTTAGCCTTCAAGAGATCTCAATAACTTCTCAACAAGCAATCTCTAGCATCGTAACTAATCTTCCACTTTCACGCAATACTCATTTTGCCCTATTTCATCATCTTATATCAAGAGCTAGGTTGGTAAAATCTAATTCTCCCTCTCTTCAAATTATTGCACCAAATATAATGTTTCAAATCTAACTCTAACCATAAAATCATAGCCATGACCCATAAAAACCAACTCAATATTATAAATCTCCCTGAATTCATACTTTAGCACTTGCACAACATGATTTACCAAGCCAGTCGACTAAGAACAAAAGAAAATAATAGAAACATTATTATTGACCAAAAATTCCACCAATCGGATCCTTCTTATCCACATGGATCACCAAATCATCAAGCAGGTACTTCAAGAACCTCCTATAGCATCATGATCAACACTCAAACATACAAATCCACCACATCCATTAGATTTGCTAGCCTTTTTTCACTTAACCTCGAGAACATTGTCAGCAAGGCTCTGAGACAATAAAAATATGCCTTGCGAACCTCTGAAGTACAAACCCTCTGAATTAAAGACACCTAAGTATATCCCAAACACACTCCTAGATGCACATTAAGAAATTCCAACTTGATTGTGCACATGGAACCTCTTTCTGTCTTCCGGTCAACACTGTTTGTCACCCTGTCTGCCACTCACCAACTCTGACTTTGTATCATGCCCAAATCTTCATGATATCCTCTAAAACTTGTAGTAAACTAAGTACAAACCTTATTCAACAATCTCCTATGTGTGCGACCTCGTATCTACAATATTTGATCCTCACTAGACCTCAGAACATCCTATTTTACTGGCTAATCTGCAACAGTTAAGTTAGCATCAAACAAATAAACCTTCTGATCAATTCCTCTAATATGTTGATATCAATGACAACACATACAACATGCCAATATTTTGGAAATTCATTCTTTCACAAATTTATTTGCAACTAGCCTACTTTTAAAATAATGATAAATCAAGTTCACGGTTATGATATTTTGTCAGCCTGTCAAGTATCCTGACAAAAGTAACATTGGTCATGAAGAAATTATGGTTTGAACAAAGCCTTTTTAAAGATTTTATTATCTCACTTTTAGAAATTGTAAATGTCTAGCTTGATTTGGTTGAGAACAATAATTTTATCTTGGCAAAATTTGTGTATGGTCTCTAAGATTATAAACTGTAATAATTTACTAGGTACATAAAGGGATGTAATGACCAAGTTCATGTCTTTCGTTTGATCTAAAAAAACATAGCTTAAGAACGAAAAAACTTAGTTTTATGATCTTTCACCATTATTTATTTGCAATTTAACATTTTTCAATATGCTTAGAAAATAAACTTTAACTCACAACCAATATGTCCATTTAAAAGGTTGAAAAAATATTGTCTTGGGCGTAAGAATCAAGTGGCCTTAAAAGTTTGATATTTTTGGATGCTAAATAAATCGTATGCATTAAAATTGCATCGACATATAGTATATCTCTAAATCTAATATTATTTGTAGTTGTTGACCAAAAGATAACTACAAAGGAATACAATTGCTTTTGTTTCATCTAATTAATATTTTACATAAAACTTAAGCACCTAATATACATTCTGGTTCACATTGTAGTTTAACACATGTCCACCCCAAAATTAGTTTTGTAAGCACTAAATTAAGAATCACAATTTGAAATTTGGTAACTAGTGCACTAATGTAGAGGATAATGATGTGAATCAACTCTAAATAACTGAAAATATTCATTGTGAAATTTGGCATTAGTCATTTTACACATTTTTTTGTCATTGGTCTTATTGTTGTAATTTTTCTCCCAATCAAAGAAGCATCCTAACAATCCTATTGTGGGAAGAATGTATGATCATCATATATAACTTAATTTAAATTGCATTATAATTTTTTTAATTCAATGAAATTATTTGGCTAGGGAAAGAAATTAACCCATGAGTAGACTTAAAGCCTTTCCTGGGGTGTTAGTTCCTTTTCTTGTTGATCCCTTGTATACTTGCGACTCAGGTATATTTCCTCTTTAGGCCCATGCACTGATTCAACAAGGAAAAGAAACAACGTTCAACAAGGTCCTAAAACCTTCTGCACTTTGAGCTCCACAAACTTAGGTGGGTATTACCTATCTTCTACCTTCAATATTCAGTATTATCACAAACATATAGGTATGGTGGATGCAATCATAAAACATGTAAATGGTGACAGATTTTATAAATATTGTTGAGAACCACACATTCTAACATACTATAACAACGCCCTATCTAGTGGGTATGGAGTCACTCTAAATGAAAAGACTCTTAACAACAACATACATCAAATGTAAAACCTGCAAATGATCTTTGAACTTGAATATGCCTTACATACTCAATTCACACTTCTTGGAAGCAAATGTAATTATCCAATTCATTACAATTCTTTACTCACTGAAACTACTTTAAGGATTTTTAATTCTCTCTTAAAGAAACCCTAAACCAGTTAGACCCTCTACCTTACAGAGTGATGGATTGAAATGTCCTTAACAACCAACCCAAATAAATACAAGAAACTAAAACAAAGACATTACTCATTAAGATCTCACAAATAAAAGAAGTTACAAACATATTTTATTGCTAAAACATTTAGAATTAGAGCCAAAGATACCACTAATAGTCTTAATCAAATATGCAGAGCTTACAAGCCTTTTGTGGCATAAAATTCCCATCATTACAAATGACTCAAAAAATCCTAGTTATACTAATTGGATACCATGAGTTTGGATCGCCTTAGAGCAAAAAGAAACCCTAAAACACAATCACCACAACTAAGGAACCGAGCCCTCAATAAAGCAGAATGGACAGGGAAACAACTAAAGTCACAGAATATCTTCAAAATCTAATTGAAAACCTAAGTCACCACCAAAAAAAAATTATGAAGCCCCAGTCACAAAATAATCTATCTCTCCAGCACCCTACAGCCACATATTATGCAACCCAAAATATCAAGTTGATCCATCTACCTCTCTACTACTTGGAATGAGACATCATGGCCAAAAAACCCTCTACACAGGTTTGAATATTCAAATGCTACCCGTTCTAACATTCACCATGGCACAAAAATACTATTGACGACCTAGATTAAATCTTTAAACTCAACTTTAAAATGTGGTCGTCGATCATCTCCTTAAAGTGACAACATCTAGCACCTTTGACCTTTCTTCATCAAACCAGACACACATCACCCGGGCATGATTCCGCAATAGATTAATCATCAAGAACCTTCACACAGTAGAAACATGTCAATAGCCGGATCAACTGAAGTCGACTTTAAATTTATCTGCTTTGAAAACTCGTACCCACGGTCTGAACAAGACACATGTTACATAGGCGTGATTTTGCGATAGATTAATCTTTGAGCATTTTTGCACAGCGGAAACACGCCAACTGTTAGATCCTCTGAGATCTGCATGACACTTTACCTTTTTCTCAACTAGGTCCTACCATCTATAATGCAACACAAATGCATGAACCCATAATGAATAACCTATGTGCTTCTTCTCTTAGCAGCATCATGCCAATTGTTGGATGAAAATAGATCTGACCATCCCTTATGTTCTTTGAAAACTTTGACAATGTGCCACCATGTGATACGTGGCACAAAGGCATAAACCTAGGAAGGATAAACAACTTGCATCTTGATATTTAAAAGATCACACCCACCATCATATTAAATCTAATTAAACCGCACGTTAACTTCCTTTAGTTCAGCCACTTTTCACGTGTTGCACAAGCGCATTTTCGCGATGAAATAAATAGGTTGCATCTCTTGATCACGAGATCACACCCACCGTTCGCTTATCAGATATTTGTCAAAATATTAAATTCCTGCTAAATTTGAACAAGTCGGACCCATGATCTAAGGAAGGACACATGGAATCACGACACAATGCCTTGAAGGGTAAAATCTGAGAATCTTCTAATAACTAGATCACGCTCGTCGTCATATCAAATCTGACCTGTATGACCTTTAACTTCCTGTCATATTTTGAAGGAATGGGGCCCATGATCTGAGACTGACAGGTGTCAAAAGAGCATGATACCTTGATGGATATTCAATGATCATCTCTATTTTGAGGCAATGCGCCAGCCGTCGAATAAAAATGAACCTGCTTGACAGATGTGTCAAATAAAACCTGCGGGGAATTAGGACTTAGGATCAAATAAAATAGAACCCTACACATGACTTAGGAAATTCTAGGAAATGGCCTTGCAAAGACAACCTAAACCCATCGGATGACAACTTAAGAAATGAAAAAGTAACGCCAAAATATAGGAAAATCGGGACACCTAGGGTTTAGGGGAAAAATTGAACCAAAGGGTTTAAGAACTTTTGCAAGAAATGGTAGGAACAACACCATGGTAACCCAAGATTTTACAATCCTAATAGTGGCTCCAACTGATGAAGGTTAAATGCAAGTTCAACACTATAAAACCAACACTCTAGGACGCAGACCAAAACTTCACACCAAAACCCTAAAACTGAAAAACCAGGAATATATACACATACACATTACGCTTATGCATGAATAGTGAATTATGAGAAAAATGGCTTCAGAAACTGCCCATGCACAGGCATGTCTTGCATTTCACCAGTAGGACTTTGTAAGAAATAATAATATTTCCTGTGTAGATCATGCACAACAAATGATCCTAACCATAAGGACTCAAATTTGCCATATTTTCCTTTGTCTTCTAATCTTGCATTCCATTGGAGCATCATGTCATTCACATGGAATTTCCTTTCTGATTCTCTCTTGTCAAATAAATACTTGTATTGTTGTTGGATCTTCTAATTTTGCACTTGTGCTTCACTTTTGATCTCATCCAACTCTACAAACTGCAACATTTTGTTCTGCATTGGTTATGTCACCTCTATGTCTTCATCTTTGATAAAATTGTAGTCTGGCAAGAAATTATTCAATGGTAATTTAGCTTGTGTTCCATAAACTATTTCAAAAGGGGATACACCTATAGCTCTTTTCACTCTTATCTTGTCAGCCCACAAAGCTAACTTAAGCTTTGAATTCCAAGACTTTTTATTCTTCTCTAATGTATTTTTGATTATTTTTATAATGCTCTTGTTACTGGATTCTGCTTTTCCATTTGTCTATGGATGATATGGTGAAGAATATGAAACCTTTTTACCATACTGGTCACAAAACTCTTTGAATTCTTCAGACCTAAAACACATAGCATTATCCATAACTAGGTTTCTTAGTACACCAAACCTGGTCAAGATGTTATCTATTAGAAAATCAATGACCACCTTAGTGGTTTCCCTCTTGGTTGGTATGGCCTCAACCCATTTTGTGAAATAGTTAGTGGCAACAAGGATCCAACTATGACCCCCACTAGACTTTTTTGAAAATTCTCCAATAAAATCAATGCCCCATTGGGAAAAAGGGGCCTCAACTAAAATTGGATTCAAAGGAAAAGCCCCTGAATGCACCAACTTATTGGAAAACCTTTGACAAGCCTCACACTTCTGCACAAACTAATGTGTGTCCCTGAACAAACAAGGCCAATAAAAAATAGCTCTAAGTATCTTATGTGCAGTTGTCTTTACTGAATAGTGGCCTCCACATACACCACTATGTCTTTCTTTCAACACCTTCTCAGACTGAGCTTTATCCAAAAAAAAAAGAGAACTCCATCTCTATTTTTCCAATATTAATCTCCTTGAATTAACACATATTTTCGAGCTTGAATTCTGAAAGCCCTTCTTTGATTTTTTGTCATGTTCTCAGGACATTTGGTATTCTTTAAAAAAATATACAATATCAGTATACCATGATTGCATCTCAATGCTAGTTTTCATTTCATTTTCTTGTACACTATTTACTTGGGTAAGCTTCATATTTGTATCTATCATGAGCTTTTCCAACCCCAAGCCTCTAACCAATTTGGTAATCTAGATCTATAAAACAAATTTTTGTATTCTATTGATCCACCTACACCTCTTGCTAGTGAACTCATTTTGTGAAAGTATATCCTTAACAAAAGCATGAGGTACATAGGAAATTACCTTGGCACATACTAAATAAGGCCTAAAATCCTTGTCTTTCTTAACTAAGGCATAAGCTTTTATTTCCAGATTTCATAATTCAATTCTGCTACCTGTAGAAACTTGCTGAAAAATGCAATAGGATGTTCAAATCCCTCTTTGTCCTTCTGCAATAGCATTGCAGCAATGGTATGGAATGAAGCAAATGAGAAAAGAGAAAAATAAAATTCATAGTTAGGAGACTTTAAAACTAGTGCTTCCTGAATAGCCAACTTAATCTTCTCAACATCTTGTTGAGCTTCTTGATCCCAATCATATTTAACACCTTTCTTTAGTAGCTTGGCAACAGGTTTTATAATTTATGCAAAAATTATAATAAACCTTCTTACAAAATTTATCTTTCCTAAGAAATATTGCACCCCTTTGATTTTCTTAAGAGGAGTCAATATACTAATAGCCTCAATCCTCTCTGGATCTATTCTCACTCCTTCTTTAGATATTATATGTCCTAGCAACTTTCCTTCTAAGACAACAAAGTGGCACTTCTTTGGATTAAGAGATACTCCAAACTCCAAAGCCTTACTAAAAATCTTCTCCAGATGCCTACAATGATTCTCAACTTTCTTTGAATATGTAGTGAGATCATCCTAATAGACAACCATAATTACATTTATTAATTCCTTGAAAGCAACATCCATTGCTCTCTAAAAAGTGGCCCCTGCATTCATGAGACCAAAAGGCATTCTTACATAAACATAAGTTCCCCGAGGGGTAGTAAAGGTTGTCTTGAATTTCTCTGATTCATTAACCAAAACCTAATTGTAACCAGAGAATCCATCATCATGGATAAAAGGTCACATCCTATAACTCTTTGTAGTATTTCCTCCTAAATCTTTGTAGTATTGCCTCCCAACTCTTTGTAGTATTGCCTCCATATTAGGCAAGGAATAATTATCCTTGACTGATGCTACGTTAAGGTTTCTAAAGTCAACACAAAGCCTAATGTCTCCATTCTTTTTTCTCACTGGCACAAGGTTTGACACCCAGGATGAATGTCTGATTGGTTTTATAATTTGAGCCTCCCTGAGTTTCATTAACTCTTCCAGCATTTTTGGTGCTAGAAATGGATCGATTGGTCTTTTCTTATGTCTAAAAGGTTTCACATCAGGATTTAGAGGAATCTCATACTAAAACAAGTCCTCTTTGTAAACCTTAAGATCTTCATATGACCAAGCCAAAACATGCTTGTTTTTCTTTAATAAGCTGATCAAATTTTCTCTAATGTGAGGGGCTAAGTTCTTTCCAATGTATACCATTTTAGGGACTGCCTCTGACCCTAAATTTACCCCCTCAACACTGTCACTTTTTACATCAAATCTTTTAAGCAAGTGACCATCATTTTCACTGAAGGTGACCTCAAGTTGAACCAAACCCTTGGGTATCACATTTATTGGCAAGTGAACAACCTCTGTCACAATTTTTTTTTCTTATCATCTATGATTTCAACTAAATCATTACAATCAATTCTCTAGCCCTCATAATCATACATATATTGAATGAACCTGAGAATGTCACTATCATCCTCAAAAACTTTCTAATTATATATATTATCTGGAATTGCAGGCCTGATCTTAGTTTCAATATAGAAAAATCCCAACCAAAGTTATATCATTATTTTTTATGGCTATACTTGCTAGGAAATCAGCCATAATGTTCCTGGATCTTTCTACCCATTCTATTGAGAAAGCATAAAATAACTCTATCTTATCCCAGAGTGCATGCTTATATAATTTTAGTATATCATTTTTAGCAACATACATGGATCTAATTTGTGAAACTGCTAACTCTGAGTCCCCAAATACTCTTAAAAACTTTATGCCATGTTTTATTGCAACCTCTAAGCCTAACAACAATGCTTCATTTCTACAGTGTTATTTGTGCATTAGAAAGCTAAGAGGAAAGAATATTTAAAATTTTTACATGATGTGGAAATAAAAACTACACCAGCTTGAGATCCTTCCTTGGAGCATTCACCATCAAAGTACATTTTCCATATCTCATCTTGATGTGATTGTGACTCCCCCACAATTGGGTCCTGATGCTCAACTCTAGATCCATTTTGCTCAATCCTGAAATATTCCATGTCAACATCCATAAAACAATTAAAAACCTTGGATCCCTCTTCTCAATTGTCATTAGAGCACGTGGCTCCCTATATAATTTGGCTTCACTCCCATTATGAACTATAACTGATTGAATGTTTGAAGATGTTAAGTCAATGATCACCAAGTTGCAGAAAGTTAATGCAAGACATTAAATCAGTTAATGTATTGTATTGTCATTGATGTCAACTTGATATACTCTAATTGGTCATATACATATTGTCAAAGACTTCAAAGAACCAAAGAGATAAAGGTTATGTTATCAGTAATGCATAAAAGTTCAGTTAGACCAAATGACAACAAGCACCAACGGATAGTGCACATCGACAGATAGAGAACCCCGAGAAGAGTCACAATGATACCCGAGCAAGCATTATAGAGCATAACCAAAGTGATACCTGAGCAGAACTGAAATTCACAGTGTTTCCCGATGAATAGACAACCTCGACAAACAGATATGCCCGAGGACAACTAAAGTCAAGACTAAGCAAACAAGGAGTTAAACACCGATCAGAACTGAAGATCAGAAATGAAAAAAGACTTAGCTGGCTAGAGCTAAATATAGAGTTAACTGTTTGATTACATTATTTTCTTCCACCAGTTAAAAGCTAGAGATTTAAAGCTAGTTTTATTCCAGTTGTCAAGAAGCAATCTACGAGATAAAACTAAAGCAAGTTTTAAAGAAAGATTGGCGAGATTTGCGGATCACGTCAAGAACAAGAAAGACAAGGATTTAGAAAGAGAGACAAGCTAATTCATTATAAATAAGAGAGGGAATGTTGAAGAGAATTCTGGTGAAGATAAGAAGTCTTCATACTGATCTGATCAAACAAGGCGAAGAACAGAGCTAAGATTTCTGTGAACACCGAGCAACAACATTCATCGAGCAGAAAGAAGTGGAGCAAAGGAAAAGAATAGAAACATCAATCAGAAGAGGTATTATGAGCTTACAATAGATCTGAACATCTACAAGATTAAGTTGTATTTATGAACAGATCATATATTGTTTTAGTTTAACCATTGATTCAGAAAATCTCTTAACAAAGTAGGATTTAACCATCCTTTATTTATTGAGATACATCCCAAGGAGTATCAAAAGGTTTCTCATGAAGATAGCATAGTGAATGCCAGATATCAAGTGACAAACTGTTAGTTTTAAATCCTCTAGCAAGGTCTTACTTTACAGTGTGTTTGTAACCTTTAACAGGGTTGGCTATTCACTGAGCTCACTTCAAAAGAGTGAAAATTTTGGGTTACCGGTCCCAAGTGGTTTTTCCCCTAACATGGTTTCCACATTAAAAATCCATGTGTCAAATGTGTATATGGTTCATTGCTTTTATGTTTTTCTTAACACATTACTAAAAGAGGATTGATCGGTAAACACTAAATTATTTACTGTATTTCAGTAAAGATTAGACTACTATTCGGTAAAGCTTAAGAAAAAGGATAAACAGTATACTTTGAGCAGTAGTTATTTGATAAGATATTTAAGGGCATACATCTTTTAGTACTAAAGATAAATAGAGGTTTATATTTGTGGTATAAATTTTTGGGTTGATTTATTGGATTACTATTAAGGCCATTGCTAGGAAATCAGCCATAATGTTCTTGGATCTTTCTACCCATTCTATTGAGAAAGCATAAAATAACTCTATCTTATCCTAGAGTGCATGCTTATATAATTTTAGTATATCATTTTTAGCAACATACATGGATCTAATTTGTGAAACTGCTAACTCTGAGTCCCCAAATACTCTTAACAACTTTATGCCATGTTTTATTGCAAACTCTAAGCCTAACAACAATGCTTCATTTTTGTAGTGTTATTTGTGCATTGGAAAGCTAAGAGGAAAGAATATTTAAAATTTTTACATGATGTGGAAATAAAAACTACACCAACTCGAGATCATTCCTTGGAGGATTCACCATCAAAGTACATTTTCCATATCTCATCTTGATGTGATTGTGACTCCCCCACAATTGGGTCTTGATGCTCAACTCTGGATCCATTTTGCTCAATCCTGAAATTTTCCATGTCAACATCCATAAAACAATTTAGCACCTTTGGATCCCTCTTCTCAATTATCATTAGAGCACGTGGCTCCCTATATAATTTGGCTTCACTCCCATAATCATACATATATTGAATGAACCTGAGAATATCACTATCATCCTCAAAAACTTTCCAATTATATATATTATCTAGAATGGCAGGCCTAATCTTAGTTTCAATAAAGAAAAATCCCAACCAAAGTTATATCATTGTTTTTTATGGCTATACTTGCTAGGAAATCAGCCATAATGTTCTTGGATCTTTCTACCCATTCTATTGAGAAAGCATAAAATGACTCTATCTTATCCCAGAGTGCATGCTTATATAATTTTAGTATATCATTTTTAGCAACATACATGGATCTAATTTGTGAAACTGCTAAATCTGAGTTCCCAAATACTCTTAACAACTTTATGCCATGTTTTATTGCAACCTCTAAGCCTAACAACAATGCTTCATTTCTGCAGTGTTATTTGTGCATTGGAAAGCTACGAGGAAAGAATATTTAAAATTTTTACATGATGTGGAAATAAAAACTACACCAGCTCGAGATCCTTCCTTGGAGAATTCACCATGAAAGTACATTTTCCATATCTCATCTTGATGTGATTGTGACTCCCCCACAATTGGGTCCTGATGCTCAACTCTAGATCCATTTTGCTCAATCCTGAAATTTTCTATGTCAACATCCATAAAACAATTCAGCACCTTTGGATCCCTCTTCTCAACTATCATTAGATCACGTGGCTCCCTATATAATTTGGCTTCACTCCCATTATGAACTATAACTGATTGAATGTTTGAAGATGTTAAGTCAATGATCACCAAGTTGCAGAAAGTTAATGCAAGACATTAAATCAGTTAATGTATTGTATTGTCATTGATGTCAACTTGATATACTCTAATTGGTCATATACATATTGTCAAAGACTTCAAAGAACCAAAGAGATAAAGGTTATGTTATCAGTAATGCATAAAAGTTCAGTTAGACCAAATGACAACAAGCACCAACGGATAGTGCACATCAACAGATAGAGAACCCCGAGAAGAGTCACAGTGATACCCAAGCAAGCATTACAGAGCATAACCAAAGTGATACCCAAGCAGAATTGAAAGTCACAGTGCTGCCCGGCGGACAGACAACCTCAATGAACAGAGATGCCCGAGGACAACTGAAGTCAAGACAAGCAAACAAGGAGTTAAACACCGATCAGAACTGAAGATCAAAAACAAAAAAAGACTTAGCTAGCAGGAGCTAAATATAGAGTTAACTATTTGATTACATTATTTTATTCCACCAGTTAAAAGCTAGAGATTTAAAGTTGGTTTTATTCCAGTTGTCAAGAAGAAATCTACGAGATAAAACTAAAGCAAGTTTTAAAGAAAGAATGGCGATATTTGCAGATCACGTCAAGAACAAGAAAGACAAGGACTTAGAAATAGTGAAATCATGTCTATAAAAGAGACAAGCTAATTCATTATAAATAAGAGAGGGAATGTTGAAGAGAATTCTGGTGAAGATAAGAAGTCTTCATACTGATCTGATCAAACAAGGTGAAGAACAGAGCTAATATTTCTGCGGACACCGAGCAACAACATTCATCGAGCAGAAAGAAGTGGAGCAAAGGAAAAGAATAGAAACATCAATCAGAAGAGGTATTATGAGCTTACAATAGATCTAAACATCTACAAGATTAAGTTGTATTTATGAATAGATCATATATTGTTTTAGTTTAACCATTGATTCAGAAAATCTCTTAACAAAGTAGGATTTAACCATCCTTTATATATTGAGATACATCCCAAGGAGTATCAA
>MU215360.1:528446-542321 GCA_018584345.1 Thuja plicata
TATGAATAGATCATATATTGTTTTAGTTTAACCATTGATTCAGAAAATCTCTTAACAAAGTAGGATTTAACCATCCTTTATATATTGAGATACATCCCAAGGAGTATCAAAAGGTTTCTCATGAAGAGAGCATAGTGAATGCCAGATATTAAGTGATAAACTGTTAGTTTTAAATCCTCTAACAAGGTCCCACTTAACAGTGTGTTTGTAACCTTTAACAGGATTGGCTATTCACTGAGCTCACTTCAAAAGAGTGAAAATTTTGGGTTACCGATCCCAAGTGGTTTTTCCCCTAACATGGTTTCCACATTAAAAATCCATGTGTCAAATGTGTATATGGTTCATTTCTTTTATGTTTTGCTTAACACATTACTAAAAGAGGATTGATTAGTAAACACTAAATTATTTATTGTATTTCGGTAAAGATTAGACTACTATTCGGTAAAGCTTAAGAAAAAGGATAAACAGTATACTCTGAGCAGTAGTTATTTGATAAGATATTTAAGGGCATACATCTTGTAGTACTAAAGATAAATAGAGGTTTATATTTGTGGTATAAATTTTTGGGTCGATTTATTGGATTACTATTAAGGCCACTGATTCACCCCCCCCCCCCCCCCCCCCCCCAATTATTCTAACAATTGGTATCAGAGCTTGTGTGCTTAGAAAGGGAGTTTAAAGACTCAAGCTAAAGATCACAAGATGGGCAAAAGGGATGTGACTAAGTTGAACAAAGACAACTTTGCATCATGGCAAAGAAGGATAAAACTCCACTTATCAGGTATTGGAAATGATGTTACTCAATACTTAGATACTGAATTTGTTTTACCTACTGGACCTCCAACAGTTGACCAATTGAGAGAAAATCATGAGCATAATTATATGATGATAGAAATTGCTTCCTCACTCTTTGATGCTGAATTTGAAGATGTCAAATCATGCACCACTGTAAAGAAAATGTGGGACAAATTGAAGCTAGTACATGGAGGAGATAAGAATGTGCGAAGAGCAAAGGCAGAAAGCCTAAGAGGAAGGTTCGATGACCTAAGAATGAAAGAAGGAGAAAACATCACTCAATACAACTACAGAATCAAAGAGGTAGTCAATGCTATCCAAGGAGTAGGAGGTGTACTTGAAGAAGAAATAGTGGTAAGTAAAATCCTAAAAACCTTACTGCTTGTTTATGCTATTAGAGTATCTGCTATACTAGAAATGAGAGCAGTAGAAAATAACAATGTTACTCTAGATAGTTTTATTGGTAGACTTATTTCATTTGAGATGAATAACTTTGACAGCAGTGTCTTACCATCTATTGATTCTACATTATCTTCTTTGAAAATAATCAAATCAAATCATAAACACACTAGATGAGAAATGATAGTGAAAGTGATAGTGATGACCAATAAATTGATGAGATTGAAGCACTAATGGCTAGAAAATTGCAGAGAGGCAAAGGTAGATACAAAGGTAATTACCATTGGTATGTTTTAATTGTAAAGAGATTGGACACTTTGTTGCTAGATGTCCTAACAAAAGAAAAGAAGATAGAAACAATGACAGATCATATGAAAATAAGTTTGACAGAGGTGATGACAAAGATTAATGAAACAACCAACAATCTGACAGAAGAGACAACCGAGCCTACAATGACAAAGGAAAGAAAGCTTGTTACCTGGCTGAGAACAAAGTTGAGAATACTAACACTGAATCTAATGAAGATATTGAGGTGGTATTTGTTGCTATAAAGGATGATTCAGACGAAGAGGAAAGGTATGTTGAGACTACACTCATATATAAGGTTAGTAAAAATGATGTCTAGATTGTTGATAGTGGTTGTACTCACCACATGACTGGAGATAAAGAAAAGTTTGAAACTTTTGAATATTATAATGGTGGATCAGTAAGAATGGGTAATGACTCACCTTGTCCGGTTGAAGGTAAAGGAACCATAATGTTGAATAATCTGATCAGATGTGAAAATGCACATTGGGTGAAAGGAATTAAATATAATATATTGAGTGTTTCACACCTAAATAACACAGGACACCGAGTTGCATTTGAGAACAAAAAGGAAAAGATATTAAATGAATCAGGAAGGTTGATTGGAACTGGTGAACAGACAAAAGGTAACCTATTCTATCTTGATGATATTAACACCACTTGTTTAATGGCTAGAAACAAAGACATGTGGTTGTGGCATAAAAGGTTATGTCATGTGAATTTTGACAACATGGTTAGGATAAGCAATAAAATAAAAGTAAGAGGCTTACTGAGCATGTCAAAGCCCGACCATGTCATGTGTAAGAATTGTCAAAAAGGTAAAATGACAATGTCTAGTTTCAAGAGAAAAACCTAAAGATCTAATGCTATTCTAGAATTAGTCCATACTGACCTATGTGGACCAATGAGAACAAAGAGCTATTATGGTGGTAGATACTTCATTCTCTTTGTTGATGATTATTTTAGAATGATGACAGTTATGTTCTTAAAAGAGAAATTAGAAGCATTCAAGATGTTTAAATGGTATAAAGCTATAGTGGAAAAACAAAGTGGAAAGGAACTAAAATGTTTAAGATTAGATAGAGGAGGAGAATTTATTTATGATGAATTCACTAACTTTTGTAATGAGCATGGAATTCAAAGACAGGTTTCTGCACCAAGAACACCACAACAAAATGGGATTGTTGAAAGAAGGAAAAGATCCATTGTTGATTGTGCTAGAACACTGATGATTGAGAAAGGAATCACTCAAACATTCTGGAGAGAAGATGTCAGTACTATTGTCTACACATTGAACAGAGTTCAATTAAAGAGAGAAACCAATAAGCCACCTTATGAGCTATGGTATGGACATACACCAAATGTAAGTTACTTCAGAATATTTGGAAGTCAATGTTATATTTTGAAAGAAGATAAAAATGGAAAGCTTGACTCCAGAGGTGAAGAAGGAATATTTTTAGGGTGTTCTACCAAAAGCAAGGCTTATAAATGTCTTAACAAATCCTCTAACAAAATCATTGAAAGTGCAAATGTCAAAGTAGATGAATTTGCTGAGAAAAATGATGAGGAAAGCATAAAAGAACCATAAGACTAAAACATGTTTGTCTATAATAAAGAACCTGACACTTTGCCAGAGCAACAGGGTATCGCTCCTGATCGATAGAACATTGCATCTAAGCATCAAGCTGCAAACATTGAAAATCAGGAAATTGCTCAAGATGATGCACCAAGCGATGGAGATAAAAATGAATGTCAAGATGATGATCAAAATGATGAACAAAGAGCTGAACTGGTACTTTCCAAGTATGTCAGAAGACACCATCCATAGAACCAAGTCATAGGAGACAAAAAGGCTGGAATTAGAACAAGAAGTAAGTCACTAAACACTAGATGTTTAATTTGTGATTTTGAGCCTAAATCTGTTAATACTACACTTGAAAATAAAGAATGGTTCAATGCTATGAATGAAGAGATAGAGCAGATTGAGAAGAATGGAACATGGACATTATTACCTAGACCGGATGACAAGAATGTCATTGGTACCAAATGAATATTTAGAAACAAGCTAAATGAGAATGGAGAAGTCACAAGGAAAAAAGCAAGATTAGTATGCAAAGGGTATGCACAAGAAGAAGGTATTGACTATGGGGAAACCTTTGCACCCATTTCTATCCTAGAAGGATTCAAAATTATACTTGCTTATGCTGCCTACAAAGGATTCAAGGTATACCAAATGGATGTCAAATCTGCATTCCTAAATGGAATACTAGAAGAAGAAATATACATTTAACAACCAGAAGGGTTTGTTGATCTTGACAAGAGAAACATGGTTTGTAGACTACACAAAGCCTTGTATGGATTGAAACAAGCACCGAGAGAATTGTATGAAAGACTTCACTCATATATCATAAGTATTGGATTTGTAAGAAGTGAAAATAGTAATATGTATTTAAAAGAAGAAACTAATGATAACATTTTGATTGCTAAAATATTTGTTGATGATATCATATTTGGGGGTAATGATATTTATGCAAATCATTTGCTGCTAAAATGAGCAAAGAGTTTGAGATGTCAATGTTTGGGGAGATCAAGTTTTTTATTGGTCTATAGATTCTTCAATAGGATGAAGGCATCTACATCACACAATCCAAATACATGAACGAATTTCTCAAGATATTCAAGATAGAGGACTCCAAGCCAGTTGGAAAACCTATGGAAACTGGATGCAAGCTAACAAAGGAAGATAAGTCAACAGAGGTAAATAAGACCCTATATAGATCAGTGATTGGAAAACTCATGTATGTTGTTCATTCTAGACTAGATATAACACATGCAGCTGGAATAGTTGCAAGATTCTCTGCTAATCCCAAGGAATCACACATGATTGTTGTCAAAAGAATTTTGAGATATCTAAAGAATACCGAAGACTATGGCTTATGGTATAAAAGAGAAATAAAAATTGAGCTTCAAGTCTATACGGATGTTGATTGGGCAGGAAACTTAGATGACAGAAAGAGCACAACAGGAGGAGCATTCTTCATGGGTGAAAGATTTGTCACATGTATAAGTAAGAAGCAAGGATGCATCTCACAATCCACTGTAGAAGCAGAATATGTGGTTGTTGCTGCAAATTTCTCTAACATTGCATGGATCAAACAATTAATGGAAGGTGTGAATATGAAAATTCTTGAACTAGTGATTATCTTTTGTGATAATACAAGTGCAATAAACATTTCAAAGAACCCTGTCATGCATGCTAAGACTAAGCATATTGCTATCAAGTATCATTACTTAAGATAACAAGTACAAGAGAAAGAGGTGATACTGGAATATGTTCAATCCAAGGAACAATTAGTAGACATATTCACAAATCCATTGCCTAAAGATACATTTGAGTACCTGAGAAAGAGACTAGGGGTCCGACCCTCGTCTATTGGTCACTAAGCTTACTAGGAGGCTGCATCAGCCTACACATAATCAGAAGATCATTCATGTTGATGCAAGAAAAGAAAAGGACTGCAAAGATATATCAGTACACATCAAGGTACTTATTTGCACCAAACACCAGAGTTGTTGTAACACTGATAGAAAGGAAATTCAAGGAATATATTATGAAAAAGAGAGAGATTTAGTTTGGCATTGTTGTCAAAGGGAGAGATGACTTAAGGGAGAGATTATATCCATATGAAATATCTATCAAAAGTATTCAAAGGGAAAGATGTACTTAATGAATATGGAGAGAAATATATTGTTGTCAAAGGGGAAAGAGATATGAAATCTTTATCATAATCATCCATCAAGGAGAGGAACAGTCAAAGGGAGAGAAAACATCAGAAAAAAAAATCAAAGAAACATCCATAAAAGGGAGAGAATTGGAAAAGTTAACACTGCATATCTATCCAGAAAAGGGAGAAGAGATTCTACAACAAAGGGAGAGACAAAATTAGACGTTGCTACACCAATCCAGTGAAGGGAATAAATAATGAAGAAAGTACTCTGCAAGAATCAAATCTAAGCTAGAAGAGCTTACTGAGAGTCAGATATTTGCATTGGTTATAGAAAAATAAGTTTGGTAGAAATTGATGAACTACAAATGATATATTTCATATTGTATTAGTAGTATATAGTATGTTTCCATCAATGCCAAAGGGAGAGATTAATGAACTATAACTGATTGAATGTTTGAAGATGTTAAGTTAATGATCACCGAGCTGTAGAAAGTTAATGCAAGACATTAAATCAGTTAATGTATTGTATTTTCATTGATGTCAACTTGATATACTCTGATTGGTCATATACATATTGTTAAATAATTCAAATAACTAAAGAGATAAAGGTTATGTTATCAGTAATGCATAAAAGTTTAGTATACACCAAGTGACAACAAACACTGACGGACAGTGCACACCGATGGATAGAGAACCCTGAGAAGAGTCACAGTGATACCTGAGCAAGCATTATTGAACAACCAAAGTGATACCCAAGCAGAACTAAAAGTCACAGTGTTGCCCAACGGACAGATAACCTTGACGGACAGAGATGCCCGAGGACAACTAAAGTCAAGACCGTGAAAACAAGGAGTTAAACACCGATCAGAACTGAAGATTAGAAATGACAAAAGACTTAGTTGGCATGAGATAAATATAGAGTGAACTATTTGACTACATTTTTTTCTTCAACCAGTTAAAATCTAAAGATAAGCTAGAGATTTAAAGCTAGTTTTATTCTAGTTGTCAAGAAGAAATCTATGTGATAAAACTAAAGCAAGAATGGAGAGATTTGTGGATCACATCAAGAACAAGAAAGACAAGGACTTAGAAATGGTGAAATCATGTCTATAAAAGAGACAAGATAATTCATTATAAAGAAGAGAGGGAATGTTGAAGAGAATTCTATTGAAGATAATAATTCTTCATACAGATCTAATCAAACAAGCTGAAGAACAGAGCTAAGATTCTACAGACACCGAGCAACAACATTCACCAAGCAGAAAAAAGTGGAGCAAAGGAACATAATAGAAACATCGATCAGAAGAGGTATTATGAGTTTACAATAGATCTGAACATCTGGAAGATTAATTTGTATTTATTAACATATCATATATTGTTTCAATTTAACCATTGGTTCAAAAAATATCTTAACAGAGTAGGATTTAACCATCCTTTATATATTGAGATACACCCCAAGGAGTATCAAAAAGTTTCTCATGAAGATAGTATAGTGAATGCCAAATATCAAGTGACAAACTATTAGTTTTAAATCCTCTAACAAGGTTGCACTTAACAGTGTGTTTGTAACCTTTAACAAGGTTGGCTCTCATCGAGCTCACTTTAGAAGAGTGAAAAATTTGGGTTATCGGTCCCAAGTGGTTTTTCCCCTAATAGGGTTTCCATGTTAAAAATCCATGTCTCAAATGTGTATATAGTTCATTGCTTTGATATTTTGCTTTACACATTACTAAAATAGGATTGATCGATAAACACTAATTTATTTACTGTATTTCGGTAAAGACTAGACTTCTCTTCGGTAAAGCTTAAGAAAAAGGACAAATAGTATACTCTGAGCAGTAGTTATTTGATAAGATTATTTAAGGGCATAAATCTTGCAGGACTGAAGATAACTAGAGGTTTATATTTGTGGTATAAAGTTTTGGGTTGATTTATTGGATTATTATTGAGGCCATTGATTCACCACCCCCCCCCCCCCTTCTCAGNTCCCCCCCCCCCCCCCCCCTTCTCAGTTATTCTAACATCCCATTGATAGGGATAGTACCACATGACATGTCCAATTGCAAATGTCCTCCAAAGACTGTTGCCCACTGTCTAGATAGCAACATACCATAATGAGTTGGTGTATCAACCACAACAATATCTATCTTGAAGGTAGCCTTAGGAAAAACAACAATCTTGACTTCAATACCTTTTAAGGTTCCCACCATAGGTACTTCTCTATTATCCAAACCAAAACATCTTCCAAAAGATGTATCAACTTTTAAGCCCAACTCCTTCATGACACCATAAGGCATTACATTTGCTACAAAACCTGAATCTATCATACAATTTCTTATTAATTGGTCATTTACCAGAAAAGTCACAAAAAAAGGATCTATCTAAGAGGGATATTGAGTAATAAGGTTCCCCACATAAATTCTAGCAGCCTCCTTCTCCTCATCATCTCCTTTTTTCTTGATAGTCTTTGTAACAAGGAATGATACCATCAGACATACCTTTGAGTAAAGAGAAAGCAACCTCTCTATGCTCCTTTATTTTCAGCATCTCAATCAAAGGCACTGACACCTTCATTTGAGATAATGTATGCTTCATGTCAAAAGCTGGAAAATCTAAGACATCCCCACTGGAAACCTTACCTTTGATCTCCTTGGATTTCCCTGTTCTTTGATCAGTAATGGGGGTACCTTTTTTTAGGTCTAGAATATTATCTTTGTTTTGAATTGGGGGTTCAGGAGAACCTTCTTTTATAAAAAAATGAACCAGGCTTTCCCTGATCATTATCCACTTTCACATTTCTTATATTATAAGCACTCCTAGCCTGAGCAATTGTAGCAACAGTGAGAGATCTCACATCTTCATAACTAGGTCTTCTTAATTGAACATGTTCATCTTTTTCATTAGCAACATTTATCGTATGATGCATAAAATCATATGGTTCATTACTCTCTTATTCATCATATGTCATGAACATATTGAATTTAGGTCTCTCCTCCTCTTGATCACTTTGTTCATCCTCATTCTCAGTAGATCCTGCCAAAGCTTGTGCAACTGCACACTCAAGAGGAGAATGTGGCATATTGCAGGATACATGCCAAGAAACCTCCTCTACATTATGTACATTTTTCCTCCTCAATAGGTTAGGAGTACCTTTATTGTTTACATTACTTGGTCCCTCTGGCAGAGGTTTACCATCCTTCCAATTTTTTTATGGGGCATGCCCTACAATCTATAAAGCTTATCAAACCTCTGAAGCTTTTGTCTATTATTCTAAAAGCCCATTTCATTCTTGTCCACCTTAGTAATAAGGTCTTTGATTGTAGTAACCAGTTTATCAACTTTGTTTTCTTCCTGGGGAAATATGTTAGGTTGACCCTTAGGATCTTTCCATAACCTACCATCGTCTCTCTTCCCAAGTTTACCTGAAGCCCTTCTATTACTTTCTATATTAACTGCCATCTTGTAGGCATCCCTTAAAGTACTAGGATTTTTATCCCTTATAAGATAGGCAATCTTACCATCCAGTGCATTGTAATATGTAGTAAGACATACATTTTCATCTAACCTCAGCACTTGGAAAAGTCTATGCATGGCCTTCTGAAAGCTGACATTGAATTCAGTTACACTTTCATTTTGAAACTTCTTGATGTTATTGAACTCATTCAACATAAAATTGGAGTTCACCTGGTCACCATATTGTTCTTTAAAACATTGTGTAAAGTCATCCCATGAACTAATACTTCCATTAGCAAGGCCATGATACCAATCTCTAGCATCTTCAATTAAGGATTGTACAAATAGCTCCATGACAATATCCTCATGCTCTATTTCATAATCATTCATTTTATTAGAGAAAGCCTTTAGATGTTCTTCACTAGTTATTACACTATTTCCACTAAACTTAGGGATTTTATCCCTTATTTCATTTGGAAATACATTTGGTTGGCATGGAATACCATCAAAATATAATTTTTTATATGTTTCCAAATGCATGGGTCTTCTCTGAAAACCACCCCCAATATTTTGTTCACTTGTACCAAGACCTTGGTTTTTATTTGTAGTGCCCTAAAATGAACTAGATCCCATGGATTTAGTATTAACATTTGTTGTTTGCACCTTAGGACCTAATCCAATACTACCTTGAGTATTAGCAGTAGTATTGACTGCCTTAAGATTTGTAGTAGACTGTATGAAGGCAATCTTCTTCTTCATTTCTATAGTAGCAGCATCTAACTCTACATTTTCCAACTGTTTAGCAATATCATCTTTCATTCTCTTAGCTCTTTCTAGTTATATGTCAAGTAAAGACATACCCTGAGATGCCTTTACTGTATCTTTGGGCTCATTAATTTGTACACCAGTAACCTTCTATTTACCTTTGTCTAATATAGGCTTACTTGTAATAATTGAAGAAGGATTGTGTAAGGAAGCCTAAGCCTTTGAAGGCCTTTCATTTTCCCAATCAACAATTTGTCTAATCACAGGATCCTGCTCCACTTGATTTTTCTTTAAATATATCTCCTTCTCTATACATTATTTCCTCAAGGCATCCACATCACCAAAGATCTCTTTATTCAACAATTATAGTTTTGATCTAAGTCTTGATTCATCAACTTAAGTTGAGCCAACCTTCTTTGCAAGTTCTCATTCTCAACCACAACTACCATGACTTCTTCCTCTTTATCCTTTTCCATTTTTTGTCTTAAAATCATTTATTCTTGTATTTCTCTTCTTAAGGCATCATTATTTCTGAAAATTACATCAAGATTAGGTAATGTAATATCAGAATTTGTAGAATCTTCTAGGTTTATAAGATCTATTTCCCTTTGATTTATAGCTTTCTCATAAGGATCACCTTGCAAAAAAGGGTTATCCCTTGTGTTTTGGGAAGAAGTATCCAAATTTGAAATATTTCTAGGTCTAGAATCCGTACTACTTTTATTTTCATTATCCATCCTATAATGAACCTGGATTACATCCTTCTGTTGAGATACATCCTCTTGGACAAGAGTATCAAACATTTTGTCAAAAAGGCCTAAAGCATCTGATTCAGTACTTACAGAAGAAGAAGCACTCCCTTTAGGGACAACACCCAAGGGCTAACCAACAACTGAAGCCTTAGGCTTCCAAGAACCTGCACCACTATACTCTATCCTTTTTGACCAATTTATTCTAGCAGGCTTTGGGATCCCACCCTCTAATTCAACTTTGATAATTTTCCCTCATATATGCTCTGGTGTTTCTCATATTTTTTATATCTTGAACAAACAAGACCTAAAATAGATTTTTGATTTTAAACAAAAACACTAGCCAACCAAATTAGGAGTCACCACCCAAACAAACTTGGTGTGTTAAAATATGAGACTTCACCTTTAAATTTTGCAAATATTAAAGGAAACTATGAAATGAACTTATCTCTTAGTCCCCAGCAGAGTTTCCATTTCTATTAGATCATTTTCTTGTTGATCCCTTGTATACCTGTGGATCAAGTATATTTCCTTTATAGGCCCATGCATTGATTCAACAAGGAAAAGAAACAAGGTTCAACAAGATCCTAAAACCTTCTGCACTTTGAACTCCACAAACTCAGGTGGGTATTACCTATCTTCTACCTTCAATATTCAATATTACCACAAACATGCAGGTATGGTGGATGCAATCATAAAACATGTAAAGGGTGACAAATTTTATAAAGATTGATGAGAACCACACATTCTAACATACTAGACCAGTGCCCTATCCAGTGGTATGGAGTCACTCTAAATGAAAAGACTCTTAACAACAACATACATCAAATGTAAAACCTGCAAATGATCTCTGAACTTTACTATGCCTTACATAATCAATTCACACTTCTTGGAAGCAAATGTAATTATCTAACTCATTACAATTCTTTACTCACTGAAACTACATTAAGGATTTTTAATTTTCTCTAAAAGAAACCCTAAACCAGCTAGACCCTCTACCTTACATAGTGATGGATTTAAATGTCATTAACAACCAACCCAAATGAATACAAGAAACTAAAACAAAGACATTACTCATTAAGATCTCACAAATAACAGGAAGTTACAAACATATTTTATTGCTAAAACATATAAAACATTTGAATCAGAGCCAAAGAGACCACTATTAGTCTTAATCAAATATGCAGAGCTTACAAGCCTTCTATGGCATAAAATTCTCATCATTAAAAATGACTCAAAAAATCCTAGTTATACCAATTGGATACCACAATTTTGGACTGCCTTAGGGCAAAAAGAAACCCTAAAACACAACCACCACAACTCGGGAACCATGCCCTCATTAAAGAAGAATGGACAGGGAAGCAACTAAAGTCACAAAATATCTTCAAAATATTATCAAAAACCTAAGTCACCACCAACAAACATTTATGAATCCCCAGTCATAGAAAATCTATCTCTCTGGGCCCCTACGACCACATGAATGCAACCTAGCAGATCAGGTTGATCCATCTACCTCTCTACTACTTGGAACAAGATACCATGGCTAGAAAACCCTCTGTGGAGGTTTGAATATTCAAATAATACCGGTTCTAATGGTCACCATGGCACACAAATATTATCAACGACCCAGATTAAATCTTTAAACTCAACTTTAAAACATGGTTGTCGATCATCCCCTTAAAGTGGAAACATCTGGCGCCTTTGACCTTTCTTCATCAAACTAGGCATGCATCACCCAGGCATGATTTTGCAATAGATTAATCATCGAGCACCTTTGCACAATGAAAACATGCCAATCGTCGAATCAATTGAAACCTGCTTTAACTTTATCTGCTTTGAAAACCCAGACCCATGATTTGAACAAGACACATGTCACATAAGTGTGATTATGTGATAGATTAATCTTCAAGCATTTTTCATAGCGGAAACACACCACCCAATAGATCCTCTGAGATATGCATGACACTTTACCTTTTCCCAACTAGGTCCTACCATCTTCCACACAACGCAAAGGCATGAACCTGCGATGAATAACCTCCGTGCTTCTTTTCCTAGTGGCATCACGCTAATAATTGGATGAAAGAAGATTTGACCATCCCTTATGTTCTTTGAAAACTTTGACCATGTCCACCATGTGATGCATGTCACAAATGCGTAAACCCATGAAAGATAAACAACTTGCATCTTGATCTGTACGGGATCACACCCACTGACAGATTAAATCTGATCAAACCGCACATTAACTTCCTTTTAGCTTGGCCACTATCCACGTGTCGCACAGGCGCATTTCTGTGATGAAATAAACAAACTGCATCTCTTGATTAGGGGATCACACCCACCGTTGGATTATTAGAGATCTGTCAGAACATTAAATTCCCACTAACTTTGAACAAGTTGGGTCCATGGTCTGAGGAAGGACACATGGCGCCACAATGCGATGCCTTGAAGGTAAACTTCATGAATCTTCTCATCATGGGATCACGCCCATCGTCGATCAAATCTGACCTATATGACATTTAACTTCCTATCAACTTTTTAAGAAATGAGGCCCATTATTTGAGACTAATAGGTGTCAATAGAGCGTGATGCCTTGATGGATATTCAACAATCATCTCTCTTTTGAGGTAATGCACCATCCATCGGATTAAAATGAACCTGCTTGATAAATGTGTCAAATAAAACCTGCGGGGACTTAAGACTTAGGATAAAATAAAATAGAACCATGCACATGACTTAGGAAATTATAGGAAATGGCCCCACGACAACAACCTAAACCCATCAGATGATAGCTTAAGTGCATGAAAAAGTAACGCCAAAATATAAGAAACTCGGGACACCTAGGGTTTAGGGCAAAAAATTGAACCAAGCGTTTAAGAACTTTTGCAAGAAATGGCAGGAAAAACACCATGGTAACCCAAGCTTTTACAATCCTAACATGGGGAAGGTTTTAATACTAAGGAATATCCAAAACATTTGAAAGAGGTTTTACTTGGTACATTCAAAGAGGTATTGTTACCATTTCCTTAATTTTTTGTGTTAGTTGATATAAGTGATATGACAAGTTCTGTTTAATTTTAGTTTGTGCATAACATTGAAATAATAAACATTACATTGCTAGACTTTGTATCTGATGATAAGGTTTTCTATAGTCTTTACTATTCTTGATCAAAGATTACACTTTGTATATCTATAATCCTATGCTATCTGGTTATTAGATTTCATTGTCACTCTAAGCTCGTGGGTGACTATGTATATGGGTTTAATTATTTGTATCATTTTTGCTTTGGATTTTTTACTATGTTATGTCTAACTAATTTTGTATAATTAATAAATTATATAGGCTAGTTTCATTTACTATGGAGTATATATAAAAGTCTCATACAATTGTTTCCATTTTGATTTAATTTCTACATTGAAATGATGACTTGTATTCTTTTAAAATTTAGAATTGTGTATGAACTTTTTTCAAGGTTAGACTTCTCTCACTTGAAATTTCTACTTTCTAGATTTCCTTAAGTTCGTGTAATCACATAGTCTATAATTTATTCAAGTGGATTTAAATATCCAATGAGTTGAATCAATATCTTGTAATTATAAGTGTCATTTCTGCGAGCATTACTATTCCACACCAACGAGTCCCTTTCTAGATAGAATTATATATATATATATATATATATATA
>MU215360.1:598405-617220 GCA_018584345.1 Thuja plicata
GGAATGTGACAACATTAGGAAGTGGGTTAGAGAAGAATCTAGGATTAGGATTAGATTAGCATGGGTGAATGGGTTGAGAAGGGTTAGAACCCAGGGTAGAAGTGGTTGAGATGGGTTAGGTTGGGGTGAAGGGGAATATTAATAAATGAAATAAACTTATTTAATTCATTTAAAAATATAGGAATTAATTATTTAAACAATGAAATTGCTTTTTAATAATTAGAGAACTATAGCCATTTTAATTAAATTAAATAGGCTAGGGGAATGGGTTAATTGCAAGTGGGTATTTGATTTAGGGATTTATTTAATTCTTTTATAATTAAATACTATAGCCATGTTTGATTTTGATTTGATTTGATAGGTCGAAATAGATTTGAATTGTATGGCTATAATAGTTAATATAAATTAGTGATAAAAATCACCTAGGATATTAAATTGATTCAAAGAATTATGCCAAGCAGTAACAGGGTTGTTTGGACATAAATCGAGGGTATGATCACACTTAGGGCAAATAGGGTCCATAGTTGCGACAGACCAAATTTAGGTGGTTACAGAGCCATGATATGCAAATTAGGGGGAGCAATGCCATCCATATCTGTGGGTATATCAAAACCCTCCAGTCTCCATTAATTGATCATCCAACTATTGTTCATATCTTCCTCCAAAATTTCCTTGAAGAGGAGATCTATATTCCTGGCCACTTCAGGCCAATGTTTATCAAAGCTCTCTTCCTCTTTAAAGGATAAAATGGCCATCCTTTGCGACTGGGGTATGCTATCCAAATCCTCCAAGCCTGTTTGCATTGTTATTTATGGGTAGGGGATTGTTAAGTCTCGATCCACACAGTATACCATCTTTTCCAGGCCTTCTAGATGTTCTTTGGCAAAAACTTCTCTTGATACCTCGATGATTTCCGCCTTGCTTTTCCCTGCAAAAATGGAGAGAGCAATGAACATGCCTATCACCCCTCCATTAGTCCTATACGAATATAGGTTATTGAAATGGCAGTCTCCAATGGACTTCTCAATTGCCCTTCTAGTAGAGTCTGGCATGGGGTTAAGAATTTGGTTCCATCTCTCCGGAGAAATGCTTCCCCGGAAGGCCATAGCACGATCACTTTGGTGTATAAAGTGCATAATTTTGTCTCCATTTTAGCTTCTCGACAAACCTGTTATTGAGTTCCTTTAAGTAACTAAAGAGATCAATCCTGCTAGAAGGATCTGGAGGTTACCTACTAAGTATTATCTAATTACTACAGCTAATACTTAGCAGGCAACCCCTTTGAAAGAAAAAGATCTACAAGATTGTAATGACCCTATGAATCTTGACACGGTTTCCTGATGAATCGCACATGATGAGGCTTATTTGTATTTATGCAAAATAAAGCCTTGCAGCTTTCCAAGTGAATAGGGATGAGTAAGAGCATCAAATTGTAACTTTCAAGACCAAGTCCCAAATCATCATATTGTATCTTCCATGATCAAAACAATTGGTTGCAATGGTACCTCCTCATCATTCCACCTTTTCTATTTATAATATGGATGAACTCCATGATTTGCAGGACAATAAGGCTAATTGTTGGTCGAATATATTATTAATGCCCAAGCTTCTATGATGGTTTGTCATATAATCATTTCGATGCTATGACCTCATGCCAATAATGTGACCAATTATTACAGGATAGTGTGTCACTTGATTTTTATATGCACTTCCGGTAGTACAAAAAGGGTTGATCATTCTGTATGATGGCGTTATGGTGTCAAAAACAATATCATGGCTTCATTTTCATATATCCTATGGCAGTCTAATATTAAGGTCAAACATAATGTGACCAATGTCCATGGAATCTAATGAGGCTAATCTGTTTCTATGGATTCCACCCTTTAATCCCTATCATGCTAGGAATGTAATTGAATGCCTATTATGTAATTACCTGTGTAGGATAATATTAGTCTAAAGAGTGCTTGACTTTGACCTAAAGTGAAGGTAAATACCTGTGTAATTCTAATAAGGACAGCTTGCTATTCTAGGAATTTTTACTAATTGTGTAATTTAATATATTCTGTTTATCTCTTGATTAAACTCCTACGCATGTGGATATAAATGATAAAAAAAATACAGCAAAAATTTGTGATGTTGTTAATTTGTAGCTTCTAGGAAACTTTTAGACTAGAAAAATCCATTGTTACCTTTCCATCTGCTCCTAGGTTGGCTAGTAGGTCTGCCTCTGCGTTTCCTTCTCTCTACGTGTGCCTGATTTCATATTTTGTTATGCTCTCCAAGATTTGGTTAATCTCTTCTATCTTCGAGTTCAAAATCCAATTCGGGGTTTTTTTGGTGCGAATAGCATTGACCACAATTTGAGAGTCCCCTTCGATAATATTTTTTGGGATGTTAAGCTTCTTACATATCTTAAGCCCTTCTATAGCTGCTAAACATTCAGCCATATTGTTTTTGGAAGGACTAATGGGTTTAGAGTATCTAGCGATAACTTCGGACTTCCAGTTTCGAATAATCCCCCCGATACCAGCGATCCCAGGGTTACCTCACGAGGCTCCGTCAAAGTTGATTTTATACCAACCTTCTTTCGTAGGTATCCATTTACATGTTACTCAGTCTGCCTTCATTTTGGAGCCCCCTTTACCATACAGAGGGGGGATATCTAATTTAGGCCATCTACATCTGATCTTATTATCCTAGTTCTTAAAGGATTCCTCGTAACTTAGCTTATCCCTAAGCTTGTTGTTAATAATTTCTACAGTAGATGCTTCAATCTTGTTTGTGATCGTGTTCCAGGTTAATTTTTGGTCCGTAAAAATTCTTCTATTTCTCTCTTTCCATATTTCCCATACTACTATTGATGGAGCTATAGTCCAGACGTCCTTATATAAGTTATCTTTATACAGAGATGGCCATGCATCGAGGTTACTAAGTAGATCCCTGTGACTTGCAGACTTCCATCCTAAACTCTGATGAAGCCAACTCCAACAATTTTGGGAAAAAGGACAATTGAGAAGGAGGTGATTGACATCCTCAGATTGATTTTCACACAATAGACATCTAGAAGGCCCCTCAAAACCCAATTTATTTAGTCTGTCGGCTGTAAGAATTTTGTTTTGTAATGCCGCCCATAAGAACATACCGGTTTTAGGGAGGCAGAATTTATTCCAGCATAGATTCAGGGGGATGTCTATGTTATCCATATTGTGTTCTTTAATAATCAAATTGTAGCCTTCCTTGACAGAGTAATTGCCATTATTAGACCCTGCCCAAATTAAAATGTCTGATCTATTTTTAATAGATATCTCTCTATCTTTTATAATAGCTAGAAGGTTGCGCTTTTCTTGCCATTCTTCATCAATTTCACTTAAATCTTTCCAGATAGTTTCTTTCTCCTTACTAATATAGTCCTTAAGATAGACGCCTATACTCCTTTTACACTCTTACATAAATTTTCAAGAAAAACCCATTCTGCTTAGGGGGGTGAGGCCTGCCCACGAATCATCCCAGAAAAGAGCCTTATCTCCTGCTCCAACATCCCAAGTAAGATACTTGCTAATAATTCCTCTACATTCTTTTATGAAATTCCATATCCTAGATCCTTTGACATGAGAGTGGGATCTGAAAATATTAATGGGTTATGAGTCAGGGACGTACTTATGGATTAATATAGATGCCCATTTGCTGTTAGATTCCTTATACATTCTCCAAATAAGTTTAGCCCCCAAGGCTTGATTTTGCCATAATAAATTTTTAATACCAAGACCCCCTTTTGAAATAGGTTTAGATAGGGTGTCCCATTTGATGAGGGCAAGTTTTTATCATTTGATGTGCCTTGACAATAAAATTCTCAGAGCATTTTGTCTAAATTATGCTTAACGATAATCAGGAGGGGAAGGATAGATAGATGATACGTGGGTATGGTAGACAGGACCGATTTAATCATTGTTTCCCTACCTGCTTTAGTTAACCATTTCCCTTTCCAAGAACTTTTCTTTCTTTGGACTTGGAGATAACTTGTTGCCATAGTTTGGTCGATAGAAGACCCTTATCTAGGTTAATTCCCAGGTACTTGCACGGGAATTTGTCACTTTTATATCCCATCAAGTTACATATCTCCAGTTTGGTTTTCAGAGTTGTGTTAATAAAGAAAATTTCTGATTTGGCTGGATTAACATGCTGTCCTGAGGCTTTCGAATAGATGTTTAAAACCTCCCTGAAAGCTCTAGCTTCTTGACTGGTAGCAGCACTCGGTAGAATAGTATCATCCGCAAACTGCTGATGGGCAATGTTAGGTATGTTTTCTGATGCCTTCAATCCCAAAATTTTGCCCTCTAACTGCTTCTGGGTAATAGCTCTACCTAACACTTCCGCCATAATGACATAAAGAAAGGGGGATAATGGATCTCCTTGCTTGATGCCCCTTGAAATACTAAAAAATCCTTCCGATGTTCCGTTGATAAGAATTGAAATTTTAGGAGTTGAGACGCAGTTAAATATAAGGTTAATCCATTGTTTAGAAAAACCAAAGGCTTTTAAGCACTTACAGAGGAATCTCCAATCCACTTTATCGTATGCTTTATGGATTTATATTTTGATTAACATACTAGGTTCCTTTGTTAGTTGGGCATTGTGTACTACCTCCTGAGCTATAATTATACCATCTAGGATTGATCTATTAGCAATAAAACTTGTCTGTTCTTCTGAAATAATAATAGGAAGAAGGGTTTTGAGTCTATTTGCTAATCACTTAGAGAGAATTTTATAGATGGTATTGCAAAGGGAAATTGGTCTGAAATCCCCTGGCTCTGTACTTTCATTCTTTTTCAGAATTAAAGTGAAAAAGGTATTATTTATTTCATTTAAAAGTGATCCTGAGTTGCGAGTAGCTTCTACTGCTTGCCAAACCTCTTCTCCAACAAAATGCCAACACTTCTGGAAAAAGAGAGCTTGAAAGCCATCTGGGCCCGGTGCTTTATCCGGATGCAGTTGGAACACTGTTGCCTTAACTTCTTCCCGGGAAAGCTTACTATTATTCATCTTGTTGTCAGATTCCAAAATCAACTTGGGAATAGCTTTCAGCATTTCTCTTTGGGCAATGGGGTCAGAAGCTTCTAAACTATTGAGAAGGGATTGATAGTAATTAGTCAAAACTTCTGAGATCTGCTTAGGGTCTGTGGTAATGCTCCCCTCATCATTCTTAATTTTAGCTATTCTATTAATGCCTCTTTTAATGTTGGTTGAATTATGGAAAAATTTAGTATTGTTGTCGCCCTCCTTTAGCCAAGATTCCCTGGATTTCTGCTTCCAGAAAATCTCTTCTTTAAGAAGGATATCATTATATTTTGCCAATAGTTCCTTTTCCTTGAGATAACTGTATTCGTTCATACCTCATTCTATTACCGTATTATTAATCTCGTTGATTTCTTTTTCAAGTTGTGTCTTACCTTCAAAAATATTATTAAATGTTTCTTTATTCCATTCTAGGGTCTTGTTTTTGATGATTTTTAATTTTGTTGTTAAACAATACATCTTTGAACCTTTGATCGAGATTTGATTCCACCATTCTTCTAAGCGTTTAATGAAATCTGGGTTTTGGAACCACATGAATTCAAACTTAAAAGGGTTTCTTGATGGTTTGGAGTCCTCCATAATATTAATTCTAACGGGGAAGTGATCTGATCCCACTTCAGGGAGGATCTCCACGCTTACTAAATGGTTAAAGTTGTCAGAATTGATTCTAATGAAGAACCTATCTAATTTTTCAGCAATATGACTAAAACCTGCTCTCCTATTATTCCAAGTGTAAACTCCATTGATTGTGTTAACACTTATAAGGTGATTATCCGTAGCCCACTTGCTAAAGTCTTTCTAAGCTTGCGATATAAATTATGCACCTCTGTATTTTTCTTCTAGATCTAATATGGCATTGAAATCTCCTCCGATAATAAAGGGTTGTTCTATATTGCCTATTAAGTGATCTTGTATTTCTTGCCATACTTGTCGTTTGCCTTCATTAGGGATTGGCCCGTATACGTTGATCAAGTTGAATTTTAAATTTGATTTTAGGCTTTTAATTTCTAAGGCCATCCAATTATTGCTGATGGATGTGAGTAAGGCTACTACTTTATGGGGGTCCCATATAAATGCTAACCCTCCTGAATTACCTATGACCATTACAAATTCTGATTTCCAAATACCTAGTCTTTTGCTAAACTTAGAACTTTCTTCTTTATTAAGCTTAGTTTCTTGTAGTAGAATTATTTTGGAATCAAAATTTTTTAAGGACCTCTTATTTAGTCTTTGTTTGTTAGGGGCATTGAGGCCCCTAAAATTCCAAGTAGTAACTTTCATTACTCTATGGGAAGGCACTTCCCCTTCCCGACATTAAGAAAATCTACAATTTTAACTTGGTTTCCTGCATTGCCATCTATCGCTCTTAATTCTACTACGGATTTCCTCCCTCTCTTCTTTTTAATCCTATTAATATTGGGAGTACTTATACTTCCTCTTGTCATTTCTATACCTAAATTCCTATTTTCATTAGTGATACCAAAGAGGATTTCTACAGAGTCCTTAACCGATGCAAGATTACCACCTAATTTTATGAAATTGCTATTCTGCTGCTCTAAAAGATTTTGATCCATTGTTACTTGGTCTTGAACCTCTACATTATCAATAATTTCCTTACCATAAGATTCACATAAGTCCTCTAAATTTTTTGACAATTCCAGGTTTAAAGCCTCTAATTCTACAGGGATAGAGGTTGTTGGTTTCTCCCCTTTTGACCTTGCTACCATAGTTCTGGCGTTCAGCCTGGGATTTTCATGATTGCCTTTGTGAACCTTAATGTCATCCTTTAGATTTTGGCTCTCCTTTTCTATTCCCATCTTGTAAGGATCAGAAGTTGCTGGTACTGATACATAGGCAGTGGGTGTTAGTTTGTCTGTGTTTCCTATTTCTAAGGAAGTGGACTGAGGAGGCTGCGCATTCTCAAGATCTTTCCCCTCTTCTTCCTCTAAGTTGCAATTATTGATGAGTTTTATTAATGTTTCTTTCTGGTAGTTTAATTCTTCATAGTCACAAATTTCATCCATAAGCATATCCATTAATTCGTCTATAATGGCATTTCCTGGATGTTTAATGATTTGGTTTACTTCTTCTTCGCATTTTTCTTCTGATTCTTTTTCTGTTATTAGCCTTGGGCATTCTGAGTTTAAGGGTTGTTCTTCTGATGTATCCTTCTCAATTACACCCATTTTCTTTTGATCAATTTCTACTACTTCAAGATCTAATGTATCTACAGCATTGGGGTTTGTAGGCTGGTTTTCTTGTGGGCCAGCCTCCTTTTCAAGAATATCAGTCATTCCTTGTTCGTTTGCAATGCTCTTATCTATACAATTCAGATCTACAATACTATTTTTACAACCTGATTCTATAAAAATTTTATTGTTATTGACATTCTCAACATTTATGTTATCAATTACATCATTGTTACCGAGGGGAGTTTCCAGCCTCCTTAGCATAATAGGGGATTTGGAGGGTTTTTAGGGATTGTTAATATTACCCGAGGCATTGAATTCACACAACTTGGGAGGTGGGAGCTCAGATAACCCAGATTCGGTGCTTGAGAGTTCAAAACCCCCCTTATCATTTAATAAATTAGCTGTAACCCTATTTTCAGTGCCATTGAAGGCATCTTTATTACTTTTCAGAGTAAGTGGAAGTGGATTCCCTACTTTCTCAGAATCTTCTATGAATTCCTCTATGATCTGGGGGTTTATAATTAGGACATTTGAGTTAAAACACAGCTACATGGGGGGATGTATTTGTCATGATAATTTAACTTAACAATGATAATCACATCTGATATGTTATGTTTAATTTTAACAGTCCTTTTAAAAAATCCAATTTTATCTCCTATGCTTTTAACAATTTCTAGATGATTGCATTCTAAAGGCAGATTTCTTAACTTAATAGCTTTCTCTACTTGAAAATCCGCTATTTTTATTGGATTGAAAAAGAGAAACCAGGAACATACAAAAAAGGAAGTATCTCTGAATTTCAGATATCCTTTCTCTAAAACTTTATTTTTAAGACTACTACTTTTACAGTCCACAAAAATGAAATTGTCTTCCATGATAGTAATACTTACCTCCGAAGGTAGAAGAGATAACATACCTTTGATTATATCCTCGGTATGGGCTCCAGTTCCCATCCATTTACATACGACACCTGTCTCTGCATAATCATTTTGCTTTTGCAAAATATGTTTTTCATCCAATGTTACTATTGACCATTTTTGCTTAGCTGAACGCTAATGTGGCGAAGTGTAAACCTCCTCATTACATTTAGCAAGAGACAGGTAGCCCCCACAACAAGGCTTAACCACATTTTGTGACTTGCTCCTTAACGATTCCACATTTTCCCTCCTACGATGAGGAGGGCTATAGGCATTTAGTGAAGTATGGATATATGATAAACCATTGATATCCTCTGATGCCCTCTGTTTCAAAGCTAGGGTTTTGAAAAGGTGAGGGTCCAATTTTTTGCCTGGGTGATGTGACTGACCCCTAGATCCCTCACCTTCCAAAACCCTAATTTTTTTATGCGAGGGTGTATATGCACAGCATGAAATTCCTTCCTTATTCAAAGCCTCGAAAGTATTTTTTAATGGAATTTCATTGTCAATGTTGGCTTTTGGATAGGATTTTACCTTATTTTTCCTTTCGACCTTTTTCCATACCGAGCTCTGATTATCAGTGCATCCGGCTGCCACCTGAGCAATTATAGACCTACCTTCCCCCAAGGCAGAATGGGATTCGCTGGGATTACAAGCTAAAGCTGCTTCAAGTTTATAAGCCCTGGCAGACCCAGTGCGTGGTCTTGCCTTTGAGGCATATTTCATTTTTGCAAAGAAATCTAACTATCTGTCCAGGGCTTGTACCGAATGAATAATGGGCCTTGGTTTCGAAATCCCTAACCGATTTTCCATGCTAGCTGCATTCTCTGCTATGAGACCTGAAACCCTGGCATTTGTCTCCTTTTTCTTCTGTGCATCCTCAAGGAGGATTTTCTCCTTTTGTTTTGCAATGAAAGCTCTCAGGTGTTCGTAATTAGGGCATTGAGATCTGAGATCGGGCCTCCTGCATTCCTCCATTTTATGACCGTATAGGAGACAGTTGAAGCAATAACCTGAATAGTTATTACAATCATGTGAATCCTCGCTCTTAGACCTGTGAGGTCTCTTCTCAGTGGAAGGATTGATTTGCAGATGACCATTCTTCTTTGCATCTTCTCTACGGTAGTGAAAAAAACCTAATTTTATTTGCCTTTGCTGGAAGGCCAATTTCCGCTGTAGACAAAATTTTTGCATTTTCGTTGTTTAGAATATAATTTTAGTATATTATTTTTGCTTTGGTGTGTTCTCAAAATTTTTAATCATAGGATAGTTCACTAATTATAATATGACACAAGAACTAAGAAATTTGAAGTGTATTAATGGAAGAAAGTACATAGTGACACATTCTACCCTCAATTAGCATTTTTAAGGTTTTCCCTTTGTATTTTAGGTACTTATTTTTTATCGATATTGTTTCAATAGAATTACCCACTTGATGTGGTTAGATTAGATGAAAATGAGGAGCAGCCTTAGCCAATGTCAGATAGCTTCCCTGTCATGCCCAAAAGTTGGGCAAAAACACACAATCAAAATTTTTTAATAAGCGCTAAAGGATGGTTATACTACCTCAAAGTTAACACTTGCACGCAAATTGGTGTAGAAGAAAAACAAAAAATGGAAAGGTCATACGAGGTAGGATAGCTTTCAAAACTATCCTACAGGGATCCCTAAGCTACATTCTTCAATTGACACGCAACTCAAGACAATTGACCAAAAGTCAACCTAAGTTAACCAAAAGTCAATTATACTCTGAATTACTTGAAGGAAAGTTTATAGGGCCCACTAAGCCCTTATGAAGGCTTACACATGCAAATCGAGATAGTTGACCAAAAAGACAACCATCTTCGAAGGTGCGAAACTGAAATCCTAGGGTCGAGGGGGTACATGGAACACCTGGAACGAAAATCAGGATGGTCGGGCTAAGTTAGACCACGGTACACCAAAAGTCAACCCTGCATGATATCGGTCAAGGACAATGATAGAAACGTCATCTAGTTATTTAAATAAACAAGAAATAGTTTATATAAATAAATCTACGATTAAATATTGCTTTTAGAATACTTAAATTAACCAAACTACCCAATTATTTAATTTGTTTTAACATTAAGAGAACACAAATAAACTAAAGTGTATTAACTAAATTAAACAATATGAACCTTAAATTTGAAAAGTTAAATTAAATTTGTATTATATTAAAATCACTTCTAACATATATCTAAATATAGATAAAATTATGTTTTACAAAATAAAATTAATTCCAATGTAAATCATATCTATATAAGATCAAATCTAACAAAATTAAATTATAATTTAAACATTTTTATAACTTAATGTAATCTAATCTATTTCAAATCATATATAATACTAAGAAATCTAATCAACTAAAATATATTTTAAGAAAAATAAGGGAAAATCAAAGGAATAATACTTACAAGTGTGAATAACAAATATTTTTTGGTAACAATGCGAATTAAATCAGGTCAGAAACCCTTTGTTCGCAATGGCGGGAGGCATCCTCTAGGGTTCACTAGCCAGTCGAATTCTGGTCTTTGCCATGAGGATCGTCACTCTCCCTCCAGCCCTGTGCATGGTTTTTCAAGTTATTGCTTCAAGTGTTATTTGTATGGGCATAAACTGATAGCTGCAGGACAAAGAATGTGCGTCAACCACATCCCACCTACGATCATCTGAAAGAAGCCATTGCTCGTCAGAAAGCCAAAAGCCTTCAAAAGGCAAATAGAGAGGATCAAGTAATAACTACTAAGTCCGTCCTGGGTAGTGCTCAGGTGATCTCGCCTCCATCTGCTCGCCGCTTCGTCCGGCCCCCTCCCCAAGCTTCTGAAAGGAAAATCTTTACGGTAAAAGCCCTAGATGATTAGTTTGACTTTTATAATAAGACAAGATACGCCATGGTATGCGAGGACCCTGGGGATAGATGGGGATGAAACCCAGGTGGGGTTTCTACAATTAACTGTGCCAAGAAAGTAATAATCAAGCAACTACCGGTGAAATTTCCCAACGATCCCATACCTGCGATAAGGGGAGAAGGATCGGCTGCAGCCAATGTATTGTCTAAAGGGCCCGAATTGCATGCGGATGATTGGATCCCTATCACCAGCAAACGTAAGGCGAGAATCGACAGCAAGGTAGCTTCAGGCAGAAATATTAAGCTTAAAAACTCCTTTGAGATCCTAAGCAAAGCCCCAGATCAAGCAAGATTTAAGCAGGGCAGGGTTAAAAGGTTGTCAGAATTAAGTGGTAAAAAGAAACTGCAGGCTTCAAAACCCCCTCCCCTGAATCCCTGTGAGAGGGAGGAGAAGAAGGAGTTAACTATACTACATAGATCACCCAATGCTTACAGCCCCCCGCATCGGAGGCAGATGGATTTAAGCTTAGCTCAAGTCTCAAAGATGGATCAGTCCAATCAAGGATCGAGGGGTATCGGAGGAAAGAATGATTTGATGGCATACTCCCCGCCTCACAAATGAACCCAGCCTCAAGCCTGCCCATCTTATGTGGTAAATCATTTCCAGAACCCTATAACAGTTCAGGTAGATAATAATCTGATAAAGAACAAACAGATGGCTCTATCGGAGTCGGGATTCATCTGTAAATGGACCGGAACTGGCGCCCATATCAAAGACATATCCAATGGTCTAATCTCCCTTCTTCCGCCGGAGGTAAGTATTCTTATCTTAGCAAATAATTTTATTTTAGTTGATTGTAAAAATAGAAATTTAAAGAAGGAGATCTTAGAAAAAACTTCTTTAAAATTCAGAGGAATCTCTTTCTTTATAAACCCTTGGATCCCCTTCTTCAGCCCCCAAAAAATTAGGGACTTCCAAGTCGAGAAAGCAATTAAGTTAGGAAATCTCCCCATGGAATGCAACAACACTAAGGTAATAAGAAAAGTAGGTGACTTAATTGGAGTATTTAGAAGATTAACTGATTCCAATCCTAAGTACTCAGACGTAATTATAGTTGTGCAGTTAAATTATCATGTTAATTGCATCCCTCCCATTAAGCTAACCTTTGACTCCAATACCATTATTATAAACCCAAAGATTATTGAAGACTATACTGAGGACTCATATATACATAAGACTCCGTTACGGGCTCCTTGGCCGGTTAAGGAGTGCAAACCCAAGGGCACAGATAACAGTAGGAAAATAAAAAATTTAGAATCAGTAGGAGGGTTTGAGCTAGTGAACAATCTTGGAAATAACCCCGAGTCACCCCTTGCGGTCAGTAACAAATCCTGTAGCCTCATCTCTGAACCTCAGAACTCTCCCAAATCTCTAGCTACATCAAACCTAAGGATAAATGAGGTCGATAGGGATCTGAACTCTCTAACAAAAATCCCTGATTCTACCCCCGAAAAGGTGATGGACAACATTCACAGTAATATTGACAAAGAGACCACAGTAATGGAAAATATTGTGGCTCCTTCTTTAAAGTACCAGAGCAAGACCTGTACAAAACAAAACAGTCTTATCCTAAAGACTGTCCAACATAGCTCTATAAAATCTCCCACGACCTTGGTGACTCCATACTTAAAGGGGGTACCTTTCAATAAGAAGAATAGCAAGGAAACACTCCCCCCCTCGTGCCCTGATTCATACTCCCTCCCCCAGCTAAGTACCGAATAGGTAATACTGACAAAGGAAAATTTGGTGGAGGAAGAACTTAGGAAAGCAAAGGAGATTGAAATAATATGTAATAAACTAGGAGACTCTATTACATTCAATCTAATGGAAACCTTTATGGATGAAATATTTGATCTAGAAGAATGGCAATACCAACAACGAGTCTGGATCCAAAATATACAAAGTCTACAAACCAAACCTGAACCAGTGCTTAGCCCGGATATCTAAGATTTAATCCAGGAGTAGACTAATAATAATGTTATAAATGAATATATGAAATTCCTGGGACTTGACCCATCCCTTATGATCCAGGATTTACAACAGGACTGTATCTTAGAGGGCATCTTGGGTAAACTAGCAGAAGAGGAAATTTTAAACGAAGACAAAGCAAATAGAGTTAATCTGAATATGAATATTCTAGGTCTAGCCAAAACAACAGAAGGGAAAACCTCCCCTGATATTGCTAAACCATCCAAAACTAGAGGCAGAAAATCTTTACGCGAGTTAAGGTCAGTGGCTGGGAAAGCTACAGGCCAAAAAAAACTTACTGACATACTCTATGCAGTGAAGGGGAAGGACCTTCCCACCCAATCATGAAGCTAATTAGCTGGAATTTTAGGGGCCTAAATGCCCCTAACAAACCTAGCCTTATTAAAAGGCAATTAACTAAATTAAAAACTGATGTGATCATGCTCCAAGAAACTAAACTTCAAAGAGAAAACTACGAATCCCTTAAAAAGAAGTTGGGTCAAATGGAACTACACAGAATTGATGTGGTAGGTGCCTCAGGAGGACTGGCCATTCTATGGGACCACCGATAAGTCTCCTTCTCACCCATAGCAGAGAATCAACAATGGATATGTGGAAGGATAACTAGCTTTAGATCAAACTTGGAGTTAATTCTCATTAATATTTACGCACTAAAATTTCTTCATGAAAAGAGAATAGTTTGGGATGAAATAAAGAACCTATTATCAACCTTAAAGAATAAAAATATCATCATTGGAGGAGACTTCAATGCCACCAGGTGTCCATAAAAAAAAATCGGGGGATCGAGCTTAGGTAACAAAACAAGAGTAGAATTCAATCAATGGATAGAGGATATTAGAGCGATGGAGATAGAGTCGGCTGAAGGACAATTCACATGGACTAATAAAAGAAGGGATACTGAATTTATAGCTGAAAAATTGGATAGATTCCTATTTATTGAAGACCTCGAGTATTTTAACTACTCTATGACAAATGAAGTTAAATCAGTTCCTGGATCAGACCACTTCCCATTGGAACTTAATATTCAGGAATCCCTAAGGCCAAGAAAAGTCCCCTTTCGCTTTGAGAAGATGTGGCTATTGGACGAACAATGCATTAAGAAAATAAAAGAATGGTGGAGGGAAGAAAATTTTGAAGGATCAAGAATATTTGTGGTTACAGAAAAACTAAAATTCATTAAAAGGAAGCTTGTGAAATGGAACAGAGAAATTTTTGGAAATATCTTTAAAAAGAGAGATAAACTAGAAGGCGAATTAGAAGAAATCAATGAACCGATCATAAATAAAGGAATCCAAATCAAATCTAAAGAAGAGGAATAGGAGATCCTTAGGGATTAAAAGGAGGTGATCTCCCAAGTTGAGATCTTTTGGGGACAGAGGGCAAGAGAAACCCGGCTAAGGGAAGGGGACAAAAATACGAAATTCCTCCAAAACTGTGTAAAAGCAAGAAGGATTACAAATAGGATCTCCAAAATCAAAATGAAGGTGGGTACGATTGTAGAATCTCCCCAAGAAATAGTAGAGGAAGTGGTGAGCTTCTTTTCAGAGACCCTGAATAGCCAGGAAGAATCAAACCTTGTAGCCCAAAACAATCTTCTTAAACACATCCCAAAAATCATGAAGGAAAATCATAATAAAATGCTGAACTCAAAATCTACAGAAGAAGAACTACTTAGAGCCCTAAAGGAGATGCATCCGGATAAATCACCAGGCCCGGATGGTTTTCCTACCTTCTTTTTTCAAAAATGCTGGTCTTTCATGGGCAAAGAAATTATGGAAGCCTTGGAAGGAATGCGTAACTCGGGACATCTCCTCACTGAACTGAATAACACTTTTATTACCCTTATACCCAAAAAAGAAAATACAGAAAGTTTTCATGACTTCTGTCCCATTTCCCTCTGTAATACGTTGTACAAACTATTCTCAAAAATGCTAGCAAATAGGTTAAGGACATTATTACCACTCATTATCTCAGAAGAGCAATCAGGCTTCGTGCCTGGCAGATCCATTCTGGATGGGGTCATCATAGCTCATGAAGCCATTCATTAAGTAAAAAATAATAAAGCAGTGAGTATGCTTATTAAATTAGACATCAGCAAAGCATATGATAGATTTGACTGGAGATTTTTGTGCAAATGCCTAGAATCGTTTGGTTTCTCGAAACAATGGATTAATTTAATATTCAAATGCATCTCAACGGTTTGATTTTCAGTTTTGGTAAATGGATCCCGTGAAGGTTTTTTTGGCAGCTCACAGGGACTCAGACAAGGAGATCCCCTTTCCCCATTCCTTTATATTATCATGGCCGAAGCCCTTGGCAGAACAATTAAATATCACAAGGAAAATGGCTTGCTATTTGGATTAAAGATTACGTCAAAAGTAGAAGCCTCTACACACCAGCAATTTGTGGATGATAACCTACTGTTCGGTGAGGCTAGTATCCAGGAAGAAAAGGATTTCAAAAGTATCTTGGATCTTTACGCTAAAGCCTCTGGTCAGAGGATTAATCCAAAGAAATCAAAAATATTCTATATAAACACTCAGACCAATTCCCGTAGCCTTATCAATAATATTCTCAATTTCAAAGTAGGTAGTTTTCCCTTTAAATACTTAGGATTGCCTATCAATCTTTCTTTAAGGAAACCAACCTCCCTATGGGACAACATCGAGATTACCATGGCCAAATGTATGGAATCTTGGAAAGGTAAATGGCTCTCTAATGCGGCTCGGGCAGTCATGATCAGATCGGTATTATCAGCAATTCCAATTTACCAGATGATGAGTTCTAAAATGTTAGTCAAAACTAGGAAGGAAATTTCAAAGAAACTAAAGGACTTCTTTTGGAAGGGTACTGGAGATAAAGCCAAATTGGCACTAATAGCTTGGAAAAATATATGCAAACCCAGGGAAGAAGGCGGAGTGGGTATTAAGGAGTTGGAAGCTCAGAACATGGCACTTGGGGCCAAACTGGTGTGGAGAATGATCAAGGATCCGCACGCAAAATGGGAAAGAATTCTTCGACACAAATATTTAAAAGGCGAAGATCCTCTCAGTATTTGTAGGACCTCCCCTCTCCCACATGGCTCACAGATTTGGAATTTCATGAAAGAGTGTAGTCCTGTAATAGTAAATCATCTCACATGGGACATCAAAGATGGAAAGGATTTCTTATTCTGGGATGACTCGTGGGGAGGGAGACCGGCCCTTAGAAAGATCATGGAGGATGATGAGACTATAGATAAGATTATTAGCTTTAAAGGAAAATGGACCAAGAATTACTTATCTAATCTAGCCAGGGATGGAATAGAAGTACCTCCAACCTTATGTATTGAGGAAGACTTAATGAGTACCAGCTTCAAATCAAAATTGGAAAAGGAAATGGAATCCCATAATTTCAGACCACGAAAGGGTAGGGACAATCTGATATGGTCCTTAGCAAAAAATGGTATCTATAACACTAAAGAAGGATATAAAACACTTACTGATGAAATCCATACCACCCCCCGAACTAAAATACTCTGTGACCTCTGTTAGAGTAAGGATTGCCTCCCCAAAGCAGGTATGTTTGCATGGGCAGCTATTCAGCATAGGATACTAACAGCAGAATGGTTCAAAAAACTAGGATATCAGGGGCCATCTAGGTGCCCTCTTTGTAAAAAAGAAGCAGAAACTGTAAATCATCTTCTTCTGAACTGCGAATACTCAAATGCATGTTGGATGTGGGCCTTAGAGAAACTAGGGGTCATGGGCCCCCTCCAGCAGGATTTAGCACAAGTCTTTAAGAGCTGGCCGAGGGCGGTAAGGGAAGATCTCTTCAGCAAGATCAGGACAGTGATCCCATCGATGCTTATATGGGAAGTATGGAAAGAGCACAATAGAAGAATCTTTCAAGGCAAAGAAACCCTAGTAGAGAAACTTATGATAAGATTAGAAGCATGCATTGTGGAAGTAGTAAACTGCAGAAACATGATAGGAAGAAAAAATACAGAATTCTCCATAGAAGACAATCACCAAAGAAGAAAGTGGTATGGGCTCAAAATCCCCCCTTTTGTAGGGTCAGGAGAGAACAGTAAACAAAAATCAAGAGAAAACTGTAAGTGGAAACCTCCAGCGGAGAACTGGGTCAAAATGAATTTTGATGGAGCCTCGAAAGGAAACCCGGGAATAGCAGGAATAGGTGTCTGTATCCATGACAGCGAAGGAAGAGTAGTGGCTCAACTAGCGAGACCGATAGATATAAAATCAAATAACAAAGCAGAAATGGAAGCAGCCTTGGAAGGGATACAATTGTGCCAAAGACTAAATCTGAACAAGGTTGAGATTGAGGGGGACTCGGCAATCATTATAAATGCGATTAGACAAGGATCAACACCAAATTGGAAATTGAACGGAGAAATAGAACAGCTAAAGGAACTCCTAGAGAACACAGAAAACTACACAGTAAACCATATCTACAGGGAAGGAAATGCTAAAGCAGACAAATTAGCTAATCTAGGTGCAGATGGGCAGAACCTAGAAGAAATACTTATAATTCCCTAGGATTCAGGTCAGTAAGAGAAAGAAGTATAGGAAGGAGCGTATACAAGCATAATCATTCGAGCCTTACAAGAAAGGTTAGTATATGATACTAATTTAGAGGTTTAGACTTAGGTGAAGAGAGATACTTAAAGAAAAATCAAATAGAAGCTCGAAACATATAGAATTAAAATATACAATCTCTCAAAATTCACATAGACATAGGCATAGATAGATTTGGAAAAACATGATAACACTTAGACATTTAAAAATATAGATATATCAAGGAGTGAAGGGAAGTTAAGGATAATATATAACCTATCACCCCACCAGAATAGAAACATTACCAATATTATAAAGGATTGACTTTCATGCGGAATATGATTAGATATATCAAGCACAGACACCTAAAATTATCCCAAAAAGCTTCGTTTGGGATCAGAGGTAGAAACATCAGATAATAGTCTTCATATGGATATGGTATCCTAGTGTAAATTTCATCATGGGCAATTAAAGACAAATTATGGTCTCAAATCACTATAACACACATACTATTGAGAAATTAATACATGCATTAACTACTGATAAAAAATGCCATTAAGACTTCGCACCAGATTTAAAACTCCTAAATGTGGATAGCAGTAGTAAGCCCTGACACATGTAATCAAAAGGAAAAATATTGTAAAGTTGATAGGAGTGCCTTAATAAACTGGGGTGTAACAATCAGAGTTTTGATATCATTTTCCCGATCTAATTCACTAAAACGTACAGATAAAGTAACAAGCTAGATAACTCTCTATCACAAAAGAAAAGCTATATAGTAATTTAAAATCTTAAATTCAAAATCAAATAACAGTAGGAAAATAGTAACTAGAATATTCAGTAGCACTACTCAGGGTAAGCAAGAAAGGCAATCAAAAATCTAAAATAATAACAGGTCATATGATAGAATCACCTGTCACCACTCATCTTTAGGCAGCAAACTTAGTAAGTTGAAAGGAAACTAATGTTCTGTTCCTTCCCTTTTTCAATGTTAATTTAAACCTAGAGGTATTTTAATAACATCTGGATGGATTTAAACTATAATATTTATCAAACAGTAAGCCATTCATGAGTAATTAATCATTGATAAATAAAAAGTCATTCTTAAAAAACTATCTGAGATTCTAACGGCTCAAGGATATATATATATATATATATATA
>MU215360.1:630039-670546 GCA_018584345.1 Thuja plicata
CACAAATGATGCCAGTCATATTGCTCACTTATTTTTCAAGGAAATAGTTAGAATTCATGGTTTGCCAGTAAGCATAGTGTCTGACAGAGATGTCAAATTTATGGGTCATTTTTGGAAGACCTTATGGGGAAGATTGGGAACTAATTTGTCCCACAGTTCTGCCTACCATCCTCAAACAGATGGTCAGACAGAGGTTATCAACAGAGTGCTGGGAAATTTGCTTAGATGCTTAACAAAGGAGTATGGACAAGCCTGGGATCAAGTGTTGCCACAGGCAGAATTTGTTTATAACGATAGTGTTAACAGGACTACAGGGAAAAGCCCATTTCAGATTGTATATGGGATACATCCACGTGGAGTTTGTGAACTCAGAGAGTTAAAAGGACAGGGAGTGATAAGTGGACATGCTGATGACTTTGCACAGTCTATGAAGGAGATACATGATCAGGTGAAGAAGAATATGATTGAGTCAAATCATAGATTAAAAGAGAAGGTAGATGAAGGAAGGAGAGAAGTCCAATTTCAAATTGGAGATCTGGTAATGGTACATCTTAACAAAGCCAGATTACAGAAAGGGATTCCTACTAAGCTGCAAATGAGGAGAATAGGCCCCTGCAAGATATTGGAGAAATATGGGCAGAATGCCTATAAAATTGATTTACCTAACAATTTGGAAATGTCACCTGTTTTTAATGTGCAAGATTCGATTCCATACAGAGGACCAGGGATACCTGAGACTACTCAAAAGATGGAAGTAGGAAAAGATGTTCAAAATATACATGTGAAGAATAAGTCCAAGTTGCAAGCAGAGAAAATCCTGGATTCACGAGTTCAAAAGACAACCAGACGAAGGGTATACCGAGAATACCTAGTCAAATGGTTAGGGTTACCAGAAGCATAAGCGACATGGATGGACGAAGAAGACTGCAGAAAACAAGGAATTAGTTCGGCATTGTTGCCGACTAATTCAAACTAAATTCTTCCTTCGCAGAGGGGGGAGTATGGTGCAGAGCACCCTAGGATTTTAGCTCTGAATCCCTAGCCGTTTAGCAATGGTGGTCCAGGAGCAGATCACAGTTAGCGGAGAAGTTTTGTTTAGTAATAGTTTTCCATTATTCTCCTAAACCTTAACAGTTTCCTCATGCCTAGCACAAGAGCGGAGTGCAAGTCAAAAAGACTTTCGGAGTTATGGTTACATTATGCTTGTTGCAAAGTCACAGATGCTCAGCGGTCAACATAAAACAGTGAATCGCGAAGTCGCAGGATGATCGGCGGATAGATGAAACAGTCTGCGATTACGCGACAATGACTTATCGCACAGTCGGCGGTTTATCGACAGTTAGGTTGAAACCGGTGCGACAACGCGATGACAGGGTATCGCAAGCTCGCGAGTAGATCGACGGTTAGTGGAAGACGACTGCGACAAGGCGACAATGACTCATCGCACAGTCGGAAGGAATTTGGCGGTCAATGAAAAATAGCTGCGAGAATGCGACAACAGTGTATCGCTAAGTCGCAGGACAACAGGCGGTTAAGTCCAAAGCATTGCGAGAGCACGATAATAGTCTATCGCGTGATCGCAGGGAAATCATCAGCTCGGTTCAAGGCATAGTGAGTGCGCGATAATGATGCATCGCTCAGTCGTAAAGGAATTGGCAACGCGGTTAGAAGTACTGCGAGGATGCGACGAGGGCTCATCACTCAGTCGCAAGGGAATCAACAGCTCGGGTATAAGTGATGCGAGCGCGCGACAACAAGGCATCACAGACTCGCTGGGTAATCGTCAGCTCATCTCAAAGCGGTGCGAGAGTGCGACAAACATGCATCACGTACTCGCAGGGAAAATGGCAGCTCGGGTGTAAGTGCTGCGAGTGCGTGATGACAAGGAATCGCAAGGTCGCAGACTAAAGCATGCATAGTTGTTATGACTTGCGACTATGTGATTAAACATTTGGAGTAAGGTAACACCTGATCGAGCTGAGAAAGAGTTGAAAAGTCAAATACGACAAAAGAAAAGAGAGAAGGCCACGGAGGAAAATGTTGTCCACGTCGACAACCATGCAGAGAATGAGAATGATGACAGTTACAGGAAGAAGACGAAGAGCCGAGGCAGTTAGGATCCTCGGACGAACAGGTAACCTAAAAACGGTTGTGAATCAAGAAGAGGCCGAATATATAATCGAGGAAGAAGAACCTGTAGGAGGCGGTTGGAGAACTGAATTGTGAAGACTAGCAGGAGAAGTTTTCTGTGTGTGTGAATTGTAACTTTCTGATTTTCAATAAAGAAGAGTTTTGGTGTGTTCTGTGTAGATTTGTGTTGTGTGCGGATTTCTGTAGAGTAGGATTTTGAATTCAGTTAAGCCTCATGGATGCTTTTTGACTCTGATAATCCATCCTATGGAGTGTGACTGTCAAGAAGCATCCCTCATGTTTTTGTATTATGTTTTTGTGTCTGTGACTGAGAAGTGGCTAGTCAGAATGGTAGACAAGTCCTAGGCGAGATTAATGGTCCGGCTAGAGAACTTGTAGGAGAGAGAGATAGAAGGAGAAGGTGCATGACTAACTGTATTTAGTCATGAAGAGCAAGATAAGGTGAAGGGCAAGACATTTCAGTGGGTAGGAAACCTAAGGGAGAGGGAGTATAGAAATGCTTCTAGTTAGGGTCTGTGAGTAACCCTAAGAGACTCAAGTGTGAGTCTAGAGGATCCTGAAGTGAATAGGATCCAAGGTGAGATTCCTAAGAAAGAGTAGGAGTCTAGGAGCAGAGGTGACCTCCCCATCACTATAACAAGTAAACATCAAATACAATCCATCAGTTATACTCCCAGATCCACAATCCACGCTCATAATTCATATTACACGCTACATGTCTGAAGTCAGCCACCAAATAGGTCTCCTCCAGAATACACGCCACAGCTAACGTCACCTGAATGCTCACGCCAATTGAACACAACCCAATATTCCAAAATATTTCTTCTATCCTCTAGTAAGTTCGCTTCATCTGAAATATCTTTGCCAGTAAGATATACCCAAAACACAAAGACCTGCTCTGTCAAGCATCACAGTTACAGTCCAAACACCAGTCTTCACTAAATCAACTGTAACATCCTCAATATGTAACATAAAGCCAAGAGACCTTAGTAATAAGGTCAACACACATCCTTCTTCATATAACCAACTTCGATCATTCTAAAAAATCCGTACAATGTCTGTACACTTTTGTCAGTCAAGTAACTAGTTTGTCTTCTTCACAAAAACATATGTTGACATCCATGACAAAACATGAATATCAACAGCATGAATATTATCCAAATCTTATATCATCAAACAACCCCTGCATACATCTCATCCTCATGTAAGTGATGAAGAATGCGATCTCTCAAATCTGTGCCAATAGACATAGAAGAAAGCTCATTTCGTCTCCTACTCAAGGTATCTGCGACTACATTCTCTTTCCCTTTTATGTAGTGGACATCAAAATCATATTCACATAAGAACTCCATCCATCTCCTTTTCCTAGAATTAAGGTTCGGCTGAGTGAAGATGTCCTGAAGACTCTGATGGTCTGAATGAGGTTCGAACTAATGCCCTGAGAGAAAAAATTTCCATCTTACTAAAGCATGCACCACTACTGCGAGCTCAAGGTCATGGGTAGGGTAATTGAGCTCGCGAGTCTTTAGTTTCCTAGACTCGTAGGTTATAGCTCACCCACATTACATAAAAAACTGCTCCTAAACCATCCAAGGAAGCATTTGTGCAAACCACAAAGTCTGCTGAGGGATATGGCACAACTAGAATGGGTGCACTAGTAAGTGCTCTATTGAGCTCCTGAAAAGCCCTATCGCACTTCTCAGTCCACTCAAACTTCTTTCCCTTTCACTAAAGAGAAGTAATGGGGTGTGCTACCCGAGAGAAATGCTCAACAAACCATCTATAGTAATAGAATAATCCCATGAAATCATAACCTCGATCATAGTGGTAGGCGTTGGCCAATCCATAATGGAATCAATCTTTGATGGGTCTACTGCGATCCCATCACCTGAAATAACATGACCTAAATACTTGACCTCTGCTCTGAAGAAAGTGCACTTCAACAAGCTACCATATAATTGATTGTCCCTAAGACACTACAATACTTGCCTCTAGTGTTCCTCATGCTCTTTCTCAGCTTTGGAATAAATCAAGATGTCATCGAGGAACACAACCATAAACTTGTCAAGGAAGGTACAAAATACTCCGTTCATAAGACTCATGAACACATCTGGAGCATTCGTAAGACCGAATGGAAACATAGTGAATTCATAGTGGCCACATATAGTGCAGAATAGGGTCTGTGAATATCACTATCTACGATCCTCAACTGATGGTAGCCTGATTTAAGGTCTATCTTTGAGAATACTCAGGCACCCTACAAATGATCAAACAAGTCATTGATCCTAGGAAGTGGATGTCGATTCTTGATGGTTACCTTGTTCAACTGTTGATAATCCATGCACAACCTAAGCGACCCATCTTTCTTCTTCCAGAAGATAAGTAGTGCACCCTAAGGAGAAATACTAGGATGAATGTATCCTTTCTCTAACAGCTACTCAAGTTGTATCTTGAGCTCATTAATCTCATTAGTGGCCATCTTATAAGGTGCTTTGGAAACTGGTTCTGCTCCTAGTATCATATCTATGTGAAATTCAACCGCTCTACGAGGAGGTATACCAAGTAGCTCTGACGAAAACACATCTGCAAACTCCTGAAGAATGGGGAAGTCATCAAGAGAAGTTTCCTTCTCTGCCTCTTCTTCCCTATTGCTGATGGTGATAGCGTACAACTGACATCCCTTTCACATGCATCGCTTAAGCTACATAGCGGAAATCACACGGAGGGATACTAGCCTATGGATTACAGTAATCACTGTATTTGCACCATCATCATCCAAATATTTGATCTTCTTCTTATGACAATCTAGCTTGGATATGTGGGCACTTAGCCAATCCATGCCAAGAACTAGACCGTAAGATCCAAGGGGAGTAACTCTAAGATTTGCTATGGTGGTCATACCACCAATCTGGATCAGACAATCTCTAACCATTGAGGTCACAAAAACTCTATCTCCAAAAGCTAAATCTACTTCCCATATAACCTCTTGTCTAGCTGTCACTAGCCCGCAACATTCCACAACCAATGGAGAAACAAAGGAGTCAGTGGCTCCTGTATCAAATAGAATAGTATCATCACTACCTATGATCTTACCCGAGGCCTCAATAACGGTAGCATGGTGTTATGCCTGGCGGTTATCTACCGCTATAAAAACCATGTGGGACTTTCCCCTATCCCCTACTGTCATTTATGATACCACTGCATATTGACTACCACCCTAGGGACACTCTCTAGCTATGTGCCCCATAGCACCACAAGTGTAACACAACCCACGTGACTGAACCTGAATACCAAGAGGTCTAGAGTACTGAGCCCCTGCGGTCCTAGAAGACCCGCTATAACCACCCCTAGTGGACTTCTGAGTTCGTGTTGGAGGAGTGTAAGGTGCCTATGGTCTCTGGTCCTTCCTAGGACCCTATGGCTGCCACTGCTTGGGCTTAGAGCCCTGCTGGACCTGTAGTTTCCTCTACCACTGGCTCTACTAAGACTGTTGTGGTTGTTGCTACTGTGGGGTCTTGAATGACCTTGAAGAGTTCCTTTGGTTCCCCTTCCATGGGGGTTTTTGGTATCCCAAGGCCTGAAATGTGGGATTATGGTTCTCATACCTATCCCTAGTGTCCTATGGCCCTCTGACTATCTTTTCGGCCACTAAGGCCCTGTCCACTATGAAACTCGATTCTCCTGAAGGTACCATGCATACCCTGTCTAAAATTGTAGGATTTAATCCCTTGATAAACTTGTTTACCTACAGCTTCTCATCCCCCATGTATTCCACATAAGGTAGGAGATTGAGAAACTTGCCCTCATATTGGGCTACTGAAAGTCCTCGTTGCCAGAGATCATGGAACTCATCAATGCGGTGCTGCCTAAAATGCTCTGAGACATTGATGAACTACAACTGATTAAATGTTTGAAGTTATTTGTTGATATTCAACCAAGTTGCAGAAGTGATGATAAACATTATCAGTCAATGTATTGTCATTGATGTCAACTTATTTGAGTGTTATTATGGTGGAAAACATTTGTTATGTATTGAAGATCTGGAACAAACAATGTTTATGTGGTCGGTAAAAGAAGAGTTTTGTATACACTGAGAGATAGTTTTAACCGAGTAAAATGCAGTGTATACCGAGCAACAGTGATAAGTGAGCAAGGAATTGCCGACACAACAGGGTTAATACTAAGATCAAGCAATTAATTCTAATTAAGGTCAACTTGGATGTTGATCTGGCAATTGATGATTTCTAGGTAAAAGATAAAGTTTGTTATTTGATCAAACAATTATGAAAATTCAATGAAGATCAGACGACAGAGATTGAAACGTGTTTTTAACACAATTATCAAGGAAGGATCAAGCGGGAAAATGAACGATGGAGATTAAGTGTCAAGATTTGAAGGATGAAAATTAAATGATACATGATGTCTATATAAGAGACAAGAGATTCATTTCTAAATCGTATGGACATATACTAAAGCATACATGCGAATTTTATGCATGACTGATCAAAATGGTTAAAGATATAACCAATCATTTCTACAGACATAACCGAACAAACAGAGGAAAGAGTATTATCGAGCAGAACAAGTATGAAGTATGAGATGAACTGAAGTGAACAAATTGATTAGAGGTATTATGTACTTAGAATAGATCTGAATATCTAAAAATCAGAGTTGTATTTGAATCAGATCGTTACTATATCAATTTAGCCATTATTACAGATAAATCTCTTAACTGAGTGGGACAGTGAGTCCTCATATTAAAATTTAGAGAATGTTGATTATTTTCCTATTGACCCCATAGTGAATGCATGGTTAAGAGAGAAATGTTAGTTTTAAATCCTCTAACAAGGTCACATTTAACAATATGCATTGTAACCTTTAACAGAGTTGGCTCCTCACCGAGCTCACTTTAGAAGAGTGAAAATATTTTTGGGTTACCGGTCCCAGGTGGTTTTTCCCTTAGCAGGGTTTCCACATTAAAAATATGTGTCAATGTGTATGAATGTTGTGGATTGTTATTTTACTTTACACTTTATTTTATTGACCTAGATCGATAATCATAGTATTAATATACTGACACTCGGTAAACCATATTGATGAAAGTTTAAGCTTACAAAATATATTTTCATCGAGATGAGTTTTATATGATTGAATTTGTTTTGGTATACATGTGGAAAAATTTGGGATTGTAGGATAATTTTTGAGGAAACTGATTCTAACTGATTCACCCCCCCTCTCAATTATTCTAACAATTGGTATCAGAGCTATCGATGCTTATCAAAGCATACAGTGCTTAGGAGAAAGTTTTCAAGGACTTAAACTAAAGATCACAAGATGTATAAGAGAGATGCACCTAAGTTGAAAAAAGATAACTTCTCGACATGGAAAAGTAGAATGTGATTATACCTATCAGGGATTGTAGACAATATTGCAGAATTTCTGGACAGTGAATTCATATTACCTACTGAACCTTTGACAATGAATCAGATGAAAGAGAAACATGAGCATAACCTTATCATGGTGGAGATTGCCTCTTCACTTACCAATTTTGAATTTAAAGATATCAAGACATGTGCAATTGCCAAGCAGATGTGGGATCAACTTACACTAGTTTATGGAGGAGATGCAAATCTACTGAGAGCCAAAGCTAAAAGTCTTCGTGGAAAATTTGATGACATGTGAATGAAGGGAGGAGAAAACATCACACAATACATTAGTCAACTTAAAGAAGTTATGAATGCTATTCGAGGATCTGGTGGAACCATTGATGAAGACACAAGTGTGAGTAAGATTCTTAGAACTCTATTGCCTATTTATTCTACAAGAGTCTCTGCAATTCATGAAATGAGAGTCACACCTGGAAATAACATTATTGTTGATAGTCTTGTTGGAAGATTGATTTCTTTTGAGCTGAATAACTTTGAAAACAATATTGTACCATCTATGGAATCCGCATTTATGTCTACTTTGAAAATTGGCAAATCTAGTAGCAAACACATAATTAGAAATAACAGTGACAGTGATAGTGATGACAAGGAACTTGATAAAATTGAAGCTTTAATGGTTAGAAGATTACACAGAGGTAAAGGAAGATATAAAGGTAAACTACATTTGATATGCTTTAACTGTAAAGAGATTTACCATTTTGCTGCAAGATGCCCTAACAAAAAGAATGATGATAAAAATGATAGATCTAATGACATAAAGGATGATCGAGACTTTAGAAGCAACCGATAGTACGACAGAAGAGATAACCGAGATTACAAAGATAAAGGTAAGAAAGCTTGTTACATTGTTGAAGATAAAGTTAATGACAGTAACTCTGACAGTGAGAAAGATATTAAGACAATGTTTGTAGCATTGAAAGATGATTCAGATGAGGATGAAAGGTATGTAGAGACAACACTTATCTCTGAAGTTAGTAAACATGATATATGAGTTATTAATTGTGGTTGTACACATCACATGACTGGTGATAAAGGAAAATTAGAATTTCTTGAACATTATGATGGAGGATTAGTAAGAATGGGAAATGATACACCCTGTCAAGTAAAAGGAAAAGGTACTATTATGTTGAACAATCAAATCAAATGTGAAAATACTTATTAGGTAAAAGGACTTAACTACAATCTGTTGAGTGTTTTACAGTTGAATAACATAGGTCACCGATTTGCATTTGAGAATAGAAAAGCAAGAATCTATGATGAAAAAGGAAAATTGATCGGTACTGGTGAACAATATAAAGGTAACCTATTATATCTTGACACAGCTGAAACTACTTGTTTATTGACAAAGAATGAAGATATATGGCTATGACATAAAAGACTTTGTCATGTAAATTTTGACAACATGGTTAAGATTAGTTGAAAAAGAAAAGTTAGAGGCTTACCAGGGTTATCTAAACCAAACCATGTAATGTGCAAAAAATGTCAAATAGGAAAGATGTCAAAATCTAGTTTGAAGAGAAAGAAATTCTCACCTAATGACATTTTGGTGTTAGTTCATACAGACCTATGTGGACCAATGAGAATACAGAGCTATTATGGAGACAAATATTTTATTTTATAATTTGATGACTACTCTAGGATGATGACTGTCATGTTCCTAAAAAAAATTGAACCATTTAAGATGTTTAAGTGGTATAAAGCTAAAGTGGAGATCTGAAGTGTTTGACATCTGATAGAGGAAGTGAATTTATTTATGATGAGTTCACTAACTTTTGTAATGAGTATGGAATCAAAAGATAGGTTTCTGCACCGAGGACACCACAACAAAACAAGATTACTAAAAGAAGGAACAGATTAATTGTTGATTGTGCTAGGACATTGATGATTGAGAAGGGAGTTTCAAAAACATACTGGAGAGAAGCAGTCAACACAATAGTTTACACAGTGAACCGAGTACAACTGAAGAAAGATTCAAACAAAACACCTTATGAGCTATGGTATGGGTATACACTGAATGTAAGTTATTTTAGAATATTTGGCAGTAGGTGTTATATTCTGAAATATGAGAGAAATGGAAATTTTGATTTGAAAAGTGATGAATATTTCTTGGATATTATACTGAGAGTAAAGCTTACAAATGTTTGAACAAGACAACTAACAAAATCATTGAGAGTGCAAATGTGGAAGTTGATGAATTTGCTGAGCTAAATGATGAGGACAACATGAGAGAACCTGAAGATTACAATAAATTTGTTTACTAGGAAGAACATGATACTGTACCGACGCAGATGCCTAGCATTACCGTGCAACAAGGTAATGTTACCAGGCAACAAATTAATGTCATCGGGCAACAAGTAGCACAGACCGAGAATCAGGAAAATGTTGAAACAGAAGATCATGAACCAGAAGACAATGTAGATACAGAAGAAGATAATGAAGGACTAAGAAATGAACCTATACTTGCTAGATATGTAAGAAGACACCATCCACAGGATCAGATCATTGGAGATAAAAGAGCAAGCATATTGACAAGAAGTAAGTTCAGAGATGACACTTGTTTAATTTGTGAATTTGAGTCTAAGAATGTTAGAGATGCATTAGAAAATGAAGAATGGTTTAATGCCATGAATGAGGAAATTGAGCGAATACAAAAAAATAAGACATGGATATAAGTACTGAAACTGAGTGATAAAAATATCATTAGCACCAAATGGATTTTCAGAAACAAATTGAATGAAGATGGGAATGTAATCAGAAATAAAGCAAGATTGGTTTGCAAAGGGTATGCACAAGACGAAGGAATTGACTATGGAGAAAATTTTGCACCAATTTCTAGACTTGAAGGAGTAAGAATACTACTTGCATACAGTGCATATAAAGGATTCAAGGTATATCAAATGGATGCAAAGTCCGCATTTTTGAATGGAATAATGGAAGAGGAGGTATACTTTGAACAACCTAAGGGATTTGTTGATCCTGATCAGACACACATGGTATGTAAGTTACGCAAAGCTTTAGATGGACTGAAGCAAATACCAAGAGCATGGTATGAAAAATTGCATTCTTATCTAATAATTATTGGAATTATTAGAACACGTGACAACAACAATTTGTATTTAAAAGGAGAAAATAATGATAAGACACTTATTGCTGAAATATTTGTTGATTATATCATATTTGGAGGTAATGATACCTTATGCACTTTATTTGTTGATGAAATAAGGAAAGAATTTGAGATGTCAATGTTTGGTCAGGTCAATTTTTTTTTAGGATTGTAAATTTTACAATAGATTGAAGGTATCTATATTACTCAGTCAAAATACATCAAGGAAGTACTAAAGACATTCAAAATGGAGGAATCAAAACTAGTCAGAACACCTATGGTAATAGGATGCAAACTAACAAAAGAAGACAAGACACCTGAGGTAAATTAGACTTTGTATAGATCTATGATTGGTAAATTGATGTATGTTGTTCACACAAGACTTGACATAACACATGCAGTTGGAATAGTTGCAATATTTTCTTCTAACCCCAGGGAATCACATATGACCACTGCAATTTTTTTTTAGATATTTGAAGAATGTCGAGGATTATGGACTATGGTATAAAAGAGAAGGAAAATTCGAATTGAAAGACTATACTGATGTTGGTTGGGATGGGAATATAGATGATAGAAAAAGTACTAGTGGTGGAGTATTCTTTATTGGAGAAAGAATAGTTACTTGGATTAGAAAGAAGCAAGGATGCATATCTCAGTCAACTACAGAAGCAAAGTATGTTGTTGCTGCTGCAAATTGTTCTAACATAGCATGGATAGAGTAATTGTTGAAAGGAATGAATGAGGAGATCATTGAACCAGTGATGATTTATTGTGATAATACAAGTGCTATAAATATTTCAAATAATCTGGTGATGCATGCAAAAACAAAGCACATATCTATAAAGTATCACTACTTGAGGTAGCAAGTACAAGACAAACAAGTAATAGTGGAATATGTACAATCAAAAGAACAAATTACAAACATATTCACAAAACCGTTACCGAAGGATACATTTGAGTACTTGAGACGTAGACTAGGGATTTGTCCCTTGTCTATTGGTAACAAAGCAGATTAGGAGGTTGCATCAACCTACATGAAATCAGAATATCAGTCATGTTGATGCAAAGATGAACTGAACCAACACAAAGATATCAGTACACCGAAAGGTACCTATTGCACCAAAAATTAGAGATATTTTTATTTGGCTACTGAAGAGCTGCATATTTTTTTTTTCTTTTTGGAATTGTTGTCAAAGGGAGAGAAATTCACGAAATATAAAGGAGAGAGATGATCAATGAAATATCAGGGAGAGATTCATGAAATATCTATCCACTAAAGGGAGAAAAGAGAAAGGGAGAGCAAAGACATATCTAATCTACAGAGAGATTTAAGAGCTGAACAATCAAAACTGTAGAGAGAGTCTGCACAGTGAGTATTTTGTTTATACTAACACAGATTACATTCAAGCTAAGGAGAGCTACAAAATTGTTGCAGTTGTAGAACATAAGTTTGGTATTTGTTGTATGGCATTTTATATTGCATATTTTATATTGTGTTGCCATTAATGCCAAAGGGAGAGATTGATGAACTACAACTGATTATATGTTTGAAGTCATTTGTTGATATTCAGCCAAGTTGCATAAGTGATGATAAACATTATCAGTTAATGTATTGTCATTGATGTCAACTTATTTGAGTGTTATTAAGGTGGAAAATATTTGTTATGTATTGAAGATCTAGAACAAACAATGTTTATGTGGTTGGTAAAAGAAGAGTTATGTATACATCAAGAGACAGTAATAACTGAGTAAAATGCAGTGTATACCGAACAACTGTGATAAGCGAGCAAGGAATTATCGATACAACACGGTTAATACTAAGATCAGGCAATTAATTCTAACTGAGGCCGACTTGGATGCTGATCTGGCAATTGATGATTTAGAGGTTAAAGATAAAGTTTGTTATTTGATCAAACGGTTATGAAAATTTAATGAAGATCAGATGAGAGAGATTGAAACGTGTTTTTAACACAACTACCGAGGAAGGATCAAGCAGGAAAATGAACGACGGAGATTAAGCGACAATATTTGAAGGATGAAAATTAAATGATACATGATGTCCATATAAGAGACAAGAGATTTATTTCTGAATCGTACGGACAGATGCTGAAGCATACATGCAAATTTTATGCATGACTGATCAAATTGGTTAAAGACATAACCGAGCATTTCTGCAGACATAACTGAGCAAACATAGGAAAGAGGATTACTGAACAAAACAAGTACGAAGTATGAGATGAACTGAAGTAAACAAATTGATCATAAGTATTATGTACTTAGAATAGATCTGAATATCTGTAAATCAGAGTTGTATTTGAATCAGATCATTACTCTATCAGTTTAACCATTATTACAAATAAATCTCTTAACTGAGTGGGATAGTGAGTCCTTACTATAACATTCATAGAATGTTGATTGTTTTCTTGTTGACCCCATAGTGAATGCCTGGTCAAAAGAGAACTGTTAGTTTTAAATCCTCTAACAAGGTCACATTTAACAGTGTGCATTGTTACCTTTAACATGGTTGGCTCCTCACCGAGCTCACTTCAGAAGAGTGAAAATATTTTTGGGTTACTGGTCCTAGGTGGTTTTTCCCTTAGCAGGGTTTCCACATTAAAAATTTGTGTCAATGTGTATGAATGTTGTGGAATGTTATTTTACTTTACACTTTATTTTATTGACCTAGATCGGTAATCACAGTATTAGTTTACTGACACTCGGTAAACCATATTGATGAAAGTTTAAGTTTACATAATACATTTTCACCGAGCTGAGTTTTATATGATTGAATTTGTTTTGGTATACATCTGGAAAATTTTGGGACTCTAGGATAATTTGTGAGGAAACTAATTCTAACTGACTCACCCCCTCTCAGCTATTCTAACAATATCACTCTTTGAAAAGCTCAAGGAAAGCTTCCCAAGTAAGGGTATTAATGTCTATTTATCCCTTGGACTCCTTGTGCCTCCACCAAGTGGATGCTTGGTCTCGAAATAGGAGAATCACAAAATGTGCTTTAAGGTTGCTACCATAGTTATGCAATCTGAAACACCTCTCAAGGCTTAAAAGTCAAGCCTCTGCACCTGCCCCATCTGCTTCTCCTAAGAAGGGAGGTGGTCTGAGCCTCATCAACTCTGTAATATGAATCCCAATATCTGGTGCTCTATCAAACCTCCGAGCCTCCATCCTCAGAATAATCCCTGGTCCTCCAATGGACCCTACTTCTTGCTCAAAATGATTCTCCCCAATCCTAGGAGGTGGGCTCCTACTCCTCTCTCTAGAAGAGGACCCACGTCCTTCCAAGTCCTGTTGCACATTCTGCTGAATAACTGGCGGCATGCGGTCTAGTATAAGCCCAGGCAAGTTCTGAAAGGCCAAAAGTAGTGCTGCATTAGGATCAGGAGGTTGTTTAGGAGGTGGACTCTGATTTCCCCTGTGATCCTCTACCTCGGGTCGTACCTCCTCACAAGTTGCGGGAGTACGTTTCTGACCATGTCCCTGCTTACGGGTCAGATGAGTGACACGAGGCATCCTACACATACAAGGCAAAGTTAGTGACAACGTAGTGGGTTAGGTTCCCAATGTTTCTAAACATGACTCTGATACCAAAATGTCATGCCCAAAAGTTGGGCAAAAACACACAATCAAAATTTTTTAATACACCCTAAAAGATGGCTATACAACCTCAAAGTTAACACTTGCACACACAACGGTGTAGAAGTAAAACATCAAATGAAAAGGTCATATGAGGTAGGATAGCTCTCAAAACTATACAACAAGAATCCCTAAGCTACATGCTTCGACCGACATGCAAATCGAGACAATTGACCAAAAGTCAACTATACTTTGAATTATGTGAAAGAAAGTTTCTAGGGCTCGCTAAGCCCTTAGGAAGCCTTACACATGCAAATTGAGATAGTTGACCCAAAAGTCAACCAAATTTGACCAAAAATTCAACCATCTTCGAAAGGCGCAAAACTGAAATCCGGGTCCAGGGGATACACGGATCACCTAGAAGGAAAATTGGGATGGTCAAGCTAAGTTAGACCATGGTTGACCAAAAGTCAACCATGCATGATATCGATCAAGGATAACGATAGAAACGTCATCTAGTTATTTAAATAAACAAGAAATAGTTTATATAAATAAATCTATGATTAAATATTGCTTTTAGAATACTTAAATTAACCAAACTACCCGATTATTTAATTTGTTTTAACATTAAGAGAACACAAATAAACTAAAGTGTATTAACTAAATTAAACAATATTAACCTTAAATTTGAAAAGTTAAATTAAATTTCTATTATAACGAAATCACTTCTAACATATTATCTAAATATAGATAAAATTATGTTTTACAAAATAAAATTAATTCTAATATAAATCATATCTATATAAGATCAAATCTAATAAAATAAAATTATAATTTAAACATTTTTATAACTTAATCTAATCTAATCTATTTAAAATCATATCTAATACTAAGAAATCTAATTAACTAAAATATATTTTAACAAAATTAAATCTTAAAAATAAAGATCCAATTTAACAAAAGTCTACCTACCAAATAGATAACTAATGTCTTATTACAATTTTCTTTTAATAACAAAAATCCTTCTAATAAAAAAATATATATAAATAAACAATTTAAAACCTAAGCTAAATCGAAAAGCGATATCTTTTACCGTGCCCTAATAATATTTTCCCTTTTTGCAGGGCTCGCGGATGGCGAAACCCCAAGGGAGGCGACAGAGGAAGGGAGGTTGGTGGAGCGACGCCCCTCCCACACCCACTGTGGATCACAGTGGGTGGAGCAGCCGACCACGGCCGACGCCGCTCCCCCCCACTGTGTTCCATAGTGGGGTGGGGGTAGCGGCCTGCGCAGCCTCCACCACGCCCTGTGGGACGGGGTAGGGCTTTGGCCTTCTCCGCCCAAAAAAATTGTATAGTTTTTTTATAAAATGCCTTTTTAAAAATTTTCTTTTCTTTTCGATTTCATTTTAAATGATATATTTTTTTGAAACGTTTTTCTATGTAAACATTTTTTTTAAAGAATAACGTTTACCTTAAAAAAAGAACATAATAAAACTATTTAATAATTAAAAACACAGGTACAATAAAAAAATAATTTACTCGTATTAAAAGAAATGTCTATTACAAAACAGAGACATATAAGACATATTTTATTTAAAATTTGACGTATACCCTTTATCTCTAATTTAAGTAATAAAGGTATTGTAGGAATCAAATTTCCAACAAGGCATATATTAAAAAAAAAAAAATCTAAATAACTTTCCCAAGTATGAAATTTCCTTAAAATAAAAATGATCCTAAAATCATACATAGATTCAACAAAAATTAAATTTACAACCACAACCATTTAAAGGTTTAATGATTTTTTTACTTTATGCATGGATTATTCAATTTAAACTTCCACATAAGATATGAATTAACTAAAACAAACAACAATGTTTTCCCAAAAATTTCCTTTTGATTTACAATATGCAATTATGATTACATTTTCCATTGGCTCTTCATCTTAAAATATGGATATAAGGAATTTCAAAAAATAATAATATTATAAGGTTACAATGTTTAAAATTTTCAGTTTTCAAGTCCTTGAATCCAAATGCTTGCACACACCAGACATCCAGCTGAACATGTCAGATATGAGGTTGACCATGGAGGCTCACCTCTCAACTTAGACCTTTACAAGGTCACCCCCGAGCTTGGGGATCCAAATTGAAACGGGAGACAAACAAGTATTACTCATCTTACACAAAACACTCACAGATACTCACAAGCAAGAAAACTTCCCAACACATGGTAGAACAAGAGGAAGGTCTCCAATAGACCTTCCTGAAAACAAGGGTGGTGGTAGACATTTTCACTATGAGATGTCAAGTAACAAAAAAATGAAAACCTGAAGCCACACATGAACTTGGAATGACCATCTCCACGAGATGCAACCATGAACAATAACCTCCTTATGCTCCCAGGTGCCCTTAGACCCTACTTGGCATATGGGTATCAGAAAACCCCATGTCTTTCCCTCCTCACATGGGAGACTCTACACTAAATTGGAGTATTTTCCTATCACCCCCTTCAAGGTTACTCTGCCCTCCCAAAGGTGAGTGTGCCTTGAAGAATCTCATTCAAAATTAATCACAAATAAAAATATAACAAAATAAAACACCAAACATTTTTTTTTGAAAAATAACCGTAACTTACATAAGACTCCATTAATGGAGTTTCAAGCTCAAGAACATACAAGAATCATGAATTCTATTATAAAGAAGACCAACCTTTCTCCAAAGCCAACGCGAGTTAAAAATTTGGTGATGAGCTATCCTTCCTATTCTCTTTCTCCAAAAGCTCCTTCAAATCTGAAATCTGTCTCTAAGGGTAGAGAGTGGGTGAACACCCATCTCCTCCTAAAACCTTCCTTATATAGGAAAGCCTCCAAAATATCTAAGGCTAACCAAAGGTGACAAGACCCTAACCATCCCTTTCTCCCACTTGCCTTCATTCTCCATGAATGAAGTTAAATGCAACTTGGGAAGAAGAGAGAGGTTAACAAAAGTTACACTCCTCTTCAAATTCGCTCAAGTTTGAAAATGAGACTTTAGGGGAGCAATAAATGAGTTTGGGGAGCAATAAATGAGTTTAGAGGCTCATTTATGGCTGAAAATGACCCCTAATCCCTAGTGTACCAAGTTGGGTAGGTAAAACTGACCCCGATAACCTTTTGGGAGCCTAAAAGACCCTCATAAATCACACCTAAAGTTAACCCACATATTTTTAAGTCAAGTTGACCATCTAGAAACTTCAAACCTTGGGTAGGCTTGGGTACTACACTTAGGTAACCCTAGTTAACCCTACACCTAACCATAGTTCCCTTTACTAGCCATGTCAACACAAAATTGCAACAATTGCCAAAGTTGGCACAATATATTTGACATGGCTTATACACATTAACATTAACTAAGTGAAATACACACATGCAAACCACATTTACGAATAAACCACATATACAACAAGGTCCATGTTTTTTTGTATAAACAAGACCTGAGAATGCACAAAATTTCACATAGGTTCCAATACTGGGTCCCCGATTTAGATCATAGTCAACTAGCCCTGCACACTCATTGCACACACCAATAGGTCCAAAACAACATGATATGAAAGCATAATACGACATCAATAATACATTGCATATAAACTATATCTGCAATCAAACTTAAATAAGTACATCATTGATTTCCTAAACCAAATTCCATCATAATTACCTCTTCACAATAAATCTCATAAATGACATCATCATAAACTGAAACTGAGTCAAAACATGTAGTATCTCGAGTGTACCCTGATTACATAATCGGGTACTAAATAAATAACACAGGATTCAACATATCCTCAAATACATAAGAGTCTCCAAAAGTCAAAGTATGTCTAAGCATAAAACTGCTGAAAGTATGAATAATAAGCAGTAAAACTATGACAGTCTAATGTAGGTCTCACATTCCCATCCAAACCTAAAGAAATTCTTTGTTTGGATCACTAAAGTTTTAATGAGCACTTACTTTTAATTTGATATTTTCTTATTTTACCATCGAAGTTGATGACATAGGTAATGTGCCCTAATAATTAAACACTTTTTCATTAATTTACTCTATTTACTTATGCTTTCCTTGAAATATGAATCATGGACATTGATTACTAAAGCATAAAGTGTACTATAGTGGTCATAGACTTACACAAGATGGGTAATCACGCAAAGCACAAAACACAAACTTGGACTCTACATTCGACTCATTAATGTCTATTTTAGTTGCATATATAGAAACCACAAAACTTGAATTCCTTTCTTTGTGTATAGTATAACTCATAGATTCATTTACATGGACTATTTACAATAACCAATTTGACTTATTTTTAGTGATCCCTAAATTGTGTATACATATAGATTTTGGTTTATTGTATATACCATGGATTTGACATTCTTATTACTATGATTACTCATATTGCTTTTATCCTTATAATCAAATAATTTCACAAAATAAATTAAATCAAAGTTCCTATTTTTCTAGACCTAATTGTTGTCATATTCTATCATTAAAATCAAAACGTCATAATATGTCATTGCTACTATTATTAGAAATATCATGCAATTCAATTAATTAAATATTAGAAGTGAATTGTAAATTTTAATTCTCTACATCCATGCAAATCACACAAAAGCAACACGATTCTATGTTTTTTGGCAAGAACTTCACTTTATCAAAATATAGATTTGGTAGGGAGTCGCTGCCAGGCTAACTTCGCGCACCTATAGATCCTAAATGTATGTCAAATTTCATCGATTTTGCGAGTTAACTTCTTAAAGCTAAGGTTTCAGTTTCTGAGTATTCATAGATCTTTCTGTAAAAACTGTCAAATACATAGTGATAAATTAATGACCTTTTCAAAGTGCTACGCATACCTGCTATGTTCTTGCACCAATAGCCGTATGCTCAAAATGCCAATAATAGTGACCAAATGTCCTAGTTATAAGACTAAAGAATAGAGTAGATAGTTACGACTGGGCGTTAAAATAACAGCTACTTCCACGTAAGAAAAGATAACGGCATTGCCACATCAGATAGCGGCATTGTCACGTCAGAGCCAGACTGTAATTATACGCCCCGTATATCTACGTAGTCGTATGGCGGCGATTGAGCAATATTTTAGCGGTGCTTTTTTGTTGAGTAAAAGCTTACAAACATAGGTAGATTTGTTTTTACCGACGCTTCAATTTGTATATCTCACAAAAATTTTGCAGTCCAATTTGGGCAGTGAAGAACAACAGGGAAATTTTTTTCCCGGCAGACGTACGGTCTCAAAGGCCTCTACTCCATTAACAGTTGGCCGAATTGATTTTGATATTCTGCGATGTTTTTATTCCATCCATTGTTTTTATATGTAGTTTTCGGAGAGGATATAGCAGTCATAGAGTTCGCAGGGCAAAATCCTAAAACTAAGGTTAGGGTTTTCGATGGGTCGGAAGAAGGCAGGTGTGGCCGCAGGGGACGATGCCCCTGCCGCTCAGAGCGGTAAAAGTAAGAAGAAGAATCTGATCGTTGATGACGATGAATACGCGATTGTTGATCCGGTGGCTGACAACAATGCGGATGCCGCTCTGGAAGATGAAGTTTCTGCTTCGCTCAAAGGTATGTCTTTGGACATGAGTAATAATAATACCAAATTTATGAATAAGAATAGTAAGAAAGGGGAAAAGACTGATGATAATGAGGATGATAATAAGAATGATGAAGATGCCGTGAGTCAGGTTTCATCGATTGGAGGGAAGAAGAGAGGGAAGAAGGGGAAACAATCTAAGCAGGATTTGGATGATTTTGACGATGAGAATTTGGAGGCTCTTGACGGGCTTCCAAATGTTAATGGCCATGGTGGGAAAAAGGATATGAAAAAGGGAGGCGTTGCTAAGGGGAAGGGAAAACCTGATATGTTTTCCTTGTTGGCAGACATGGAGGACGTGGAGGAGGACGGGGATGGTGGAGAGTCTGTTGTTGTGTATGAAGTAGGCGGTGACTATGCGGATGATGAATCAGTTGAAGTAGTTTTTACAGGAAAAAATAAGGCCAAGGGCAAGAAGGCATCGGCTCAGAAGGAGGAAATCGACAGCGATCTAAATGCGCCTGTTGATTTGGATGAACCGAGTGAACTGGTTTTTACAGGAAAAAAGAAGGCCAAGGGTAAGAAACGTGCAATTGAACAGCAAGAGCGTGAATTTGAAGAGATTAAGGAGAGCCTTCCAGAAGAGGAAGAGCCTATTATTATCTTTAGTGGTGAAAAGAAGGGGAAAAAGGGTAGTCAGAAGAAACTTGATGAGGACATGGAGCCTTCTTTTGCTGATGTAAAGGAGGATGATGATAACGATGATGATGGTACAATTGTTTTCTCTAGAAAGGAGGCCAAAGGTAAGAAAAATGCATCGTTAACAACTTCAATGAGGAATAATTGGCTATTGGATGAAGAAGATGGGGAAGGAGAAAAATTTGTGGACAATTTTTCGTTGGAGGATAAACATGAGCACAGCGAAGTAGATGATTTGATTCAATTTACAGGGAAAAAGAAGGGGAAGAAAGGCAAAAAGACAGGGAAGATGGTGGAAGGCAATGCCAGTGCTGATGCAAACGATGATGTGTTCATGATTGATGAGGGTCAAAAGGAAGAAGTGCCTGCAAGTGTTAAAGGGCCTCTACCTTCTAGTGTTTCTGCTGCATCTAAGAAACAGAAACAAAAGAAGAAGAAAAGTGGAAGAACTGTCCAAGAGGAGGAAGACTTAGATAGGATTCTAGCTGAGCTAGGTGAAGCTCCAGAACCGTCCAAGACTGTGGTAGATGAAGTGCCTAAATCAGAGACCGTTGAATCCGAACCTTCTAAAACAGAAGTATTGCCAGATGAAGTTGGTGCTGAACCTGAAGGCCCTGGGGAATCTGCAGCAGCAAAGAAAAAGAAGAAAAAGAAGGAAAAAGAGAAAGAGAAGAAGGCAGCAGTTGCTACTTCTGAAGAGAAGGGTGAAGCAGAGAGCAAAGAGGAAAAATCCAAGGAAGTTAAAGGAAAGATTCCAGACAAGAAGGTCCCAAAACATGTGAGAGAAATGCAGGAAAGGTTGGCAAGATTGAAAGAAGAGGAGGAGAGAAGGAAGCACGGGGAAGAAGAGAAGCGAAGAAAAGAAGAAGAAGAGCAGCGTAGATTAGAAGAATTGGAAAGACAGAAAGAAGAGGCCAAGCGCAGGAAGAAAGAACGAGAAAAGGAAAAACTTCAGAGGAAGAAGGCAGAGGGTAAATTACTAACTGGGAAACAGAAGGAAGAAGCTCGCAGGTTGGCTTTAATGAGAGAGCAGTTCCTTGCCCAAAGAGGGGGTTTATCTGATATCTCAAAGGAGGGGCAAATTGCTTCAGCATCCAAAAAACCAAAGTATGAGACAAAAAAGAAAAAGCGTGGTCCTACTACTACTGATTCTGCAGCTTCTCAGCAGGCTATGCTAACAGAAGACCATGACATCCAAGATGAAACTCCTCAAGAGGCATATGATAGTAAAGCAAATGAAGAGGCCAGTGCAATGATAATTGAGCCTGTTGAGAGTGAGGCTCACATGGATGTGGAGCAAGAGAAAATGGAAACTGAAGAGGAAGAGGAAGATGATTGGGATGCTAAAAGTTGGGATGAAAAAGATGTGGCTTTACATGTTAAAAGTGCTTTTGCTGAAGAGGAAGAGAGTTCCATAAGCAACACAATTATCAAGAGTTCTGCTGTGCCTGCATCTAAGTCTGTTGTAGTAAAAACTACAGCTGCTGCATCTGTGCCTAAATCAGCACCAATGTCAAGTGTAGCAAAGTCTGCTCCTCCTGTTAAACCATCTTTACCTCTAAAGCAGGTTCAGCAAGTGCAACCTGAAAGAGAAGAAGACTCTGAAAGTGAAGAAACTGAGAGTGAAGATGAAAACAGAGAGGATAACAAGCGACAGGCAGCATCAAGGAAGCGAGAGGTTAGGAAAGAAGAAGCACTATTGAAAAGGAATGCAGATGATTTGCGTTCACCTATATGCTGTATTCTTGGTCATGTTGATACAGGTAAAACAAAGTTGCTCGATTGTATTCGGCGTACAAATGTGCAGGAAGGTGAGGCAGGAGGGATCACTCAACAAATTGGAGCAACATATTTTCCAATGGAAAACATACGGGAGAGGACAAAAGAGCTGAAGGCAGATGCTAATTTAAGGGTACCTGGTTTACTAGTAATTGACACTCCTGGGCATGAATCTTTCACAAATTTGAGAGCTCGAGGTTCTAGCTTATGTGATATTGCGATATTGGTTGTTGATATTATGCATGGCTTGGAACCACAGACGCTCGAGTCACTAAATCTTTTGAAAATGCGACATACACCCTTTGTAGTTGCCCTGAATAAGGTAAGCCTGTGTTGTAGTTTCAATGTATTTTCAGTTTCCATCTGCCCTTAATATTTATGAAAATATTTCTCACCTTGAAAATCGCTGACACAAACGGCTTGCATTATTAAGGTGGATAGGCTCTATGGTTGGAAGGCCCGTCCAAATGCTCCTATAAGAATGACATTTAAGCAACAGTCAAAAGATGTTCAAAATGAGTTTGAACATCGGCTCACTCAGGTTTGGCTTTGACAGGCTTTAATTTTCTAATGGGAGGTAGAACATAGAATTATAGAATGTAAAAGTCTTGCTCTTAAATTAGGGCTTGAAGATTGGAAATATTTAATCAGGCTTTCACACTGTTCTTCAGGCTGAACAATTTTTTGTAATGAATGTAGGTTATAACAGAGCTCAAAGAACAAGGGCTGAATTCTGAACTGTATTTTAGAAATAAAGAAGTGAAGAAAAATGTCAGTATTGTGCCAACTAGTGCAATCAGGTATGAGTCAAGCTTTTTCAAATTATCAAAATTTACCCAACTTAGCGCTGAAGTAAAGTTCAACGTGAAGTTTAGTGGTTATTATTCAAGTTTGTGCACAATTACAACATGGGCTTCAAGAATGGGGCAGGATCATCCAGGCATTAGACAACTAGGGTTTTGGCACATGAGCATTTTAGTTTCTTATAATCACTTTTTGAAGTTTTTTCCTTTGTTTAAGTCCATGTTAAATTGAGTTTACAATATTCTTGATAGAAATGTTTTTCAAATTTTTGGCTGTTGGGTTGTATTTAACATTCACTGCTTGTGAGTTTCAGTGGAGAAGGTGTGCCAGATCTCCTTATGTTACTTGTGCAGTTAACACAAAAAATGATGGAGGAAAGGCTTATGTACATAAGTGAAGTTCAGGTAAGTTCATTCTAATTATAACCTCTTGAAACATTGCTAAGATGGACGTATTAGTTTATTCATTTCAGCAGTATTGTTTGAGGTAAAGCTGATATTGCTGGGATTTGATTGTTTGTGGCCTTAGATGCTTGCAGTAGTCTCTATTCATGACATTATGGTGGATGAATGTGGGTTTCTTTTGTCCTAAGAGTATTACAAGTCCTGGTCGAGCTGAGCTGTATGGTTTATTTAGTTTTTTTCTTTGAAGCAGCAGTCTAAATTCATAGTTTAATTTCTAATCAAAGAGGCATTTTTTCTATTAATCCCTGTACGATCTGTTTGTTGGCTCATCCTGCATGCCTATCTATTAGGACTGTTACAATCCCACTAGACAAAGATCAGTTTTCAATTAATTTCTGATGGATCTGCATTCTCCATTCCAAGGCTTCAAGATAGAGGTCAGCTCATAGGGTGAAGATAAGTCTGATTAGTGCCTCCTTATTGGTGCTCCATCATGTTTGCCTAGTAGTTAGCCTACACAGACAGGCACACTCAAGAATACCTTTCTAGTCTCATCAAAGCTTAGTTTGAATATTCCAAATGGTGGAAGAACCCACCCGAGAAATTTCCTATTAAAACTCAGGAGGACAAGATATTATGAACTTATAACGCTACCTCATGTTCAATAATTCTGTGAGTCCACATACAATTACACAACTATAGTACATATTATATGGTATACACGATTCTTCTATCGGTTTTGGGCTAGGAGATGGAGGGAAGCTGGGGACAAGGGGCTCCTGGACCCAAATTTGGGGACAGTAGCTAGCAATGCAGTCATTTATACGTAGTTAAATTTGAAACCAGAGTGTGGGTGTCAGAGCAGTGCCCCCAGTAGGGTTGAGGTACACTAATCAGACTTAGTCAAAGCCCCTTGAGACCACACGGACACACACTGAATATCATTCTAAATAAATTTTATCACTATGTTTTGTCAAACACCAGTTCCTTTTTCTGACAAATTCTTCATTATTCAGATGAATTAAGAAATATTTGAACAACTACCTAAAGTCAAGACAACATGCATCCAAGGAGGCAAAAACAGGACGATTGTTTTAACAGTCTGTGTGTTCAAAGCTTTGAGACAAATCAAAACTGATATCATGATATAGAGAAGCTACGGGGACTTCCTGGTATCCCTGTGGCAGTCGAGAGACTTATAGAAGTAACAACGCCATCGCAGGCATATTAGGGCATTTCAGTTGCCAACATGATTACTCCTGCAGGTATCTGCTGCTTCTGCAGGACATCTCTGAAGCAGTTCTATTCTGCTGGTGGCAGTCATTCCCCTCTTTGTTTCCAAAACTATACATTTTAGGGAAGATTCTGAATCCTGGAACATTGATATGCATTTTAATTTATGCTCAAATGTTAAGTGAATTCAGAAGCCTAAGTAATGTCTCCACGAGTATGATGCTTTTTGTATCTGGCATTGGTGAATACTTGTTTTAACCTATAAAGGTTTTAAACTTTTAGTTTTTCCACTCTCATCTAGACAATAAAAACTGTGAAATTGTTGAAGAGATTAACTATCCTGGTATGCTTCATGCAAGAATCCTTACCTAGTATGTGGTAAGGAAAGGGCCTTTGTTATTTAAAGTTGGTTTGAAAGCATTAGAAGGGTCAAATGTGTCTTTGCAGATTAGGATTGTTAGACTTAATTTGTCATGATAGGAAGTAAGAGTATAGAATGGTGCCTTGGGATATCATCCCCATTACCCTCAATTAGTAATCTTAATAGTTATAAAATATACTGTTCAGAGGATTGTGTTAGCTATTACTGGTCTTCATAGTAATGATATAATGAAGCAGCTTATCTTATGGGGTCATTATCATTCATTATGCTATAAGATATATGTGCCTTCACTCCTTAGGCCACATGCAGTATCTGTATTGCTGATAGATGCTTATACTAGTTACTGTGTGATCTTTTTAGTTAACTTATTCATATGAAATGAAGAGTAGTGCTTTGTTGATTTGGTGAATGAATTTATTTGTATGTGGTACTTCATCATAGCCAGTGCTCTTTACTATTCAAAATAATAATTAATAAATAATTAAATTTCTATATGTGCTATGCTAGGAGAAGCCTTGTAGTGTATGTAATTTGCTTTTCTGTTCAGAGGACAATGTTCTTGGTTTATGGTTACTTTAGCTTTCATGTACAATATATAGTACAGCAGAATAAAGTTCACTAAATATTTAGAGCAATATTGAGGCAAATAATCCAATTTGTGTAGTGACTTAGCAACGTATTGATCACTTCAGATTGATGTAGACATCCAAAGACTCAGTATAATGCCCTTGACCTGAAAATATTTTGTCTTACATGTCTATTCATTTGCAACATCTGTGGCTGTTCTAGTTAAATTTTAGCTTTTTATAAAAATTAGGGTTTGAAAAGTTAATTTCAACTGGCTTTTAGGTCATGAAAATCATATTTTGTCAGTTCTGATGGATTCAAATTGTCACTTCAGTGTACCGTCTTGGAGGTGAAGGTTATAGAAGGATTGGGAACTACAATTGATGTTATATTGATCAATGGTGTGCTTCATGAAGGTGATCAGATTGTGGTCTGTGGAATGCAGGTGAGTGAGTCTAATAAATGCTTGCCATTTTAAGAGTTGGAGTTAGCATAAACATGTGGTGCTTGAGTGGTTATCTAACCTTTGTTGTAAATACATTATTATTAGGGTCCCATTGTGACAACTATCCGTGCTATATTGACTCCACATCCAATGAAGGAGCTTCGAGTGAAGGTTGGTGCTAAAGTATTGCATGTCATTTTAAGAAAGTTTTAGGATTACAATTTTCTTTGGAAGTTATTTCTTTTCGTTGGAGCTTTGTTAGGAAAACCCATCATTTTTACTCCCATGTTAAGTTTTTGAATGGAAATCTGTCTCTAGAATTGGTTCAATATTGCTTATGTGAAAGAGGAATCCTTATGAATTAGCATTTCTGACTTTTATTTATAATCAATTTCTCTACAGTTTCTTGCATGCATTTTGCCAAGTTTATATGTGAACCAATTCTCTTGTAAGTTGAATGCTTTTACTTTTTGATCATGCTTTCTACATTAGGGCATATGACATCATAATTTCCCTGCATGAGACTCTAAATATTTATAATGGTTAAGCAGAGAATTGGCAATCAGACATTGTGAAGGGCTACTGTTTGACATAAGCTGAACCAATGTAGTTTAAGGTGTTGCATGTAATAAAGACGAGGCAATACGAGGGGCTTTTTAATTCTATTTGGAAGGGCAATGGATGACCAAATGGATAGGAGTAAAATCTCAACTATTGTATTGGACTACAGAAATGATCAAAACCTTCTATAGATTGATTCAAGAAGGCACATTTAGAAATAAAAAGCCTACAGCGAAATACAGTGACCTTAGAAAGTCTGCTTGAATTTGCTATATCACATTGATCGATGTCTGTGCTAATACTTAAAGCAGGCAAAAGCAATCCAAGAATCTTCATGACTTTCTTGCAGAAGAAATTGGGAGATAAGATTGGAGGTCAAAGAAATTGGATAATTTATTAAATCAGTCTGCTTGGGGGGATCAGATCTTATCAGTTAACTATGCTGCATGATGGGTTTGAAAATTAGCAGTGTTTCTCTGAGTTTTGGGGCAAGCAATTTGTTTCTGGATTTTGGGGATGGTGGAGTGATATCTAGTAAAATAATACATGAAATTAATAGTTGCATTAAAAAAAGAATTTAATTATAAAAACTAAAAACAACATAAACATACCAAAGTATTAATAGCTGAAGTATTAAAAACTAAAGACAATAACAATTCATTGATTCCTTGTAATGTCCCCTCTTTGAGTAACGCCTTATTCTATGTTGCATGGGTACTCCTACGCATACCCCTGGTACGCGTACCGGGTACGGGTACACGTACCCAAGTATCGGGTACTCAGTGGGTGCTCGGTGGAGAGCATCATAGCTAAGGACCTTGATTAAGATTTCTGATTTTTGTTTCAGTTTTTTGTTTGCGTATCAGCTTGCTGTTTATCAAACTTAATTCAGTATGTAATTTGTTTGAAACTTTGATACAATAGTCTTAACAGTAAGTTTAACATTTGCAATATGTCATTGTTATATTATTTATGATCTTCTCGTTCATGTTTAAATTTTGCCTTCTCTGTTATGCATCTAAACATTTAGCATATATTATTATTACAAACACATTGCAAATCTGAAACTGAAAACAATACATTACATCAGCAAACTTTATCACTGTTCTTGTTTTGAAAACTCATTGTCATGACTCATATTTTCAGATTTTCTATAAAATATTAAATTATATCAAGAAAAAGTTTTGATGTATCCAGTACCCCCGTCCCTTATTTTAAAAAATACCCGTACCCGTACCCATACCCATACCCAAAGTACCCAAGTACCCCCGTCCCCGTGCAACCTTGGCCTTATTATATCATAAATAAATTGCTAAGTCTTCTTTTAATAAATAACTTCCCAGAGTAGGGCAATATTTAAATAAATGGAGATGTATATTTCACTTAAGTCATCCCTATTTTTTTGTCATAAGGTGTGGGAGCCACTTTCTCTTTGCAGCGGCTTGATCTGTTGCTTCCTCAGTAAGTCATGTTTAGACATTTTGGTAACTTTCTAGCGGTTGGATTTTGTGAGGAAGGCAAAAGCAAAAATCTGCTTTTCTTGGCATTTGGTTTCATTTAAGGGAAATCACATGAGAGGAGAAGGCATACAATCATTTTTTTTATCTTATAATTTTTTACAATGAACAGCTACAGCAACCTCAGGACAGAAACCTTGAGGAATACCAGCTTGGATGAAACCCCAATGGCTGGAGAATACCACCACAATTTCCAGGCATGAAGAACAGTGAGCCTGCTGGTTGAATCCCTGTTCGACTTGCAAGCTACAACCACAGTTTTATCACAGAGCGATTCAAATAGGAAGCCTTAAGAATTCAGGGAGCCACGTACTTTATGTAAACTAGAACTCAGCAAGTGTTGAAGAAACGGCAGCAATTTTGAGGAATCCAATCTGCGTCAAATCTGGTTAAGGGTTTGAGCAAGTTTGTAATAAAAATTCCATATCCAACCTGCTATAGTCAATTTGCAAGTTTCTAGTTTACCATTTGAATCCTTGGATACTTTATTTCAATTCAATCTTGGCTATTGCATGCTTTGTCTGAAATAATTCTGTCATCTTGAATAACTAATTATTGTGAAAAGAGAGAATCCTATTCTATCTAGTGAAGATCATTTCAGTGGTATCAAAGCCACAAACCCTGCCAGCCTGTGGGGGTTTCAATTTGCAGGATTGCTTTTTGAATGCATGTCACTGATTCCCCAATGCATGTCAAAATTTAAGTTGCTTTTTGCGCCTAACCCAATGCATGCCGTTATAAAGTACTTCTATGTAACCCAGAGGGTTTGAACCGCACAGATATAACACAAGAAGTAGATCAGGACAACAAGAAGACGCTGAGATCAACCCAGCTGAAGTTAGGATGGGAGAAAGAAGAAATGACAGCCCACAGAGGGAATTAAATAATCAACTTAATGATTTCTTGACAATTTTTGCCCAACAACAACAACAACAACAACAGCAGGAGCTACACATGCAACAACAACAACAAATGATGCAACAATTCCAGGATCGTATGATCACAACGAGGGACAATTAAGAGTTGGACATTCAAGGTCAAGAAGGTCCAGTAGTCCACACAACAAAAGTGAAGCAGGGCATGAGAACCACGATAGAGTAGCCTTTGACGTTGTGAGAACAACAGATACAAGGTCTGATCGGCCATTGCGTCCCACCTTCTTACCTCATCCATTTGAAAGAGAACTAGTTCCTGAGGTTGAGGTAGAAGAGACGAACACATCACAAATGATATCATGGAGGCTCGAAATGAATACATTAACTTCCAGCTGATGTAAGGCAGTTGATAAATTTAAATAAGTTCATGAACCAGCGTAAGGACAAAGCTAGGAATTGTTTGGAAGGGCAAGACAAGAGGCCTAGAGGGCAAGTTAGACAGGGGTTCCAGCCAGTGGAGTACAAGGATGCCTTTAACAAAATTACAATTCCAATTTTCAATGGAACGGAAGAATTATCAAGTAGATCAAGGGTTCATAAGTTGGACACCTTTATGGCACTTAAGCCCATGGAAGAAGAGAAGGCGATTCAGTTTGCTACCATTAACATGGAAGGTGTAGCAAACGATTGGTGGCACCACGAACTTGTTTCCCAGGATCATGCCATGGTTCATTCTTATGGAGAGTTTGTCAAAAGGCTGATTACTTGCTTTGATAGGAAAAACATAGAAGTTTATTACAGGGAATTGGCACAACTCAAGCAAGTAGGACATCTGGAGTCTTACATCAATGAATTCCAAAAACAATCTGTAATGGTTCCTGATATGCCTCAGAAAAGGGTAGCAATGCTCTTCGTTGAAGGTCTAAGTGATAAATTAAGGGGTCTGGTTAAGGCTCATAGGCATAGTTCATTAGGTGATGCTATTGGGTTAGCAATGGACCTAGAAGTTGTACCTTCCTACCAGCCACAAAAGAAAGATTTCAGTCCTTGGAAATCTGATAAGAAAGGTTCAAATCAGCACAAGAACATGAGTTTCAATCAGTAAAGAAATATGCCTTCCAAAACGGAGCAAGAAACGTGAAATGATTATGAAGAAGAAAATTGTGTTTCACTTGCAAAGAATCGTGGGAGCCTGGTCACCGCTGTCTTGGAAAAGTCAAAGTGCATTTGATAGAAGTCCATTCAGACGATGAGGAACAGAATGAGCAGGAAGACAACATTGATGAGGATGTTGCACAAGAGGTTTAGCCTCAACAGATTGAGTTGGAAGATACTGTGGATAGAGAGATTCCTCGTATTGCCACATTATTTGGAGTACCTCGCAGCCGTCCTTTCAGACTGAAAGCTGTTCTTAAAGGACAATTAATGGTATGTTTAGTGGACAATGAAGCTACACACAATTTTATAGATGAAGGGTTGGTGAACAAGCGTGGACTACAAGCTTAGGAATTCCCTGGATTTAGCGTTATTGTTGCAGATGGATTTCCATTAAGTTGTTACAGAGTTGTGCCACAACTGAACATACAGATGGGAGATTACACATTGACAGATGATTTTTATGTGCGTGGGTTGAGTAATGTGGATGCTATTTTAAAATCTAGGGGTTCAGTGGTTAGAGTCCCTTGAGCATTATGTTCAAGACTTCAAATAGATGTAGTTGGAATTCATGGTTAATGGAAAGAAAACAATACTCAAGGCTATGGCTGGTGGTGGACTACGGGTGGTTTTCGCAAAGAGGATGGAGGCTCTTTTTAGACATGATAATGTGCAGTGAGTCACCTTATCATGTGGATGTCTAGACCTTGTTAGATAAACATAGTGCAGTATTTGGAGATATCCCCCCTGGTCGTCCACCTGATCGAGGTTTTGAGCACGCAATTGAGATGAAAGAGGGCTCAAAGCCTATTATCACAACACCTTACAGGCATCCCTGCCATTTTAAAGAAGAAATTGAGAAAACGTTTAAGGAGTTTTTGAAAATGGGTCACATACATCCTAGTTCCAGCCCATTCGCTTCTTCAGTTGTGCTAGTCAAGAAGAAGGATGGAACATTACACATGTGCATAGATTATAGGGTGCTAAACAAGAGAACCATTAAGAACAAATATCCGATCCCCAGGATCAATGAGCTTCTGGATGAGTTACATGGGGCGGTATTCTTCTCTAAAACTGATCTACGTTCAGGATATCATCAAATTAGTGTTTGGGAAGAGGATATACAAAAGACTCCTTTCCGTTGTCACTATGGGCATTTCGAGTTCCTGGTCATGCCCTTTGGACTCACAAATGCACCTGCAACATTCCAGTCCTGCATGAATCACACTTTCTGAGAGCAATTGCGTAAGTTTGTTTTGGTATTTGTCGAGGACATTTTAATATACAACAAAATATGGAGTGAACATTTGCAACATTTGGATGAAGTGTTGGGTATCATGAAATTGCAGTCATTATTTGCAAAGGCTTCCAAATGTGAATTTGGGATGATAGAGATTCTTTGCTTAGGTCATGTGATTGGAGTTGAGGGTGTATATGTCCACCAAGGGAAAATTTAGGCAATCCTCGATTGGCCACCACCGAAAAACATATCTGAATTGAGAGGATTCTTGGGGTTGTGTTGCTACTACAAGAGATTTGTGCGTGGATTCTCACAGTTGGCATCCACCTCAACTGATCTCACTAAGAAGGGGGCATTATAGTGGTCTAGTGAGGCGCAAGTTGCATTTGACAAACTCAAGGAAGTTATGAGTACATGCTTAGTTTTAGCACTACCTGACTTCACACAGCCGTTTGTTGTTGAATGTGATGCCTCGGGATAGGGAATTGGTGCAATTTGGATGCAGAATAAGCACCACATTGCATTTGAGAGTAGAAAACTTAGAGATCTAGAAAAATTGTATTCCACAAATGATAAGGAGATGCTAGCAAATATGCATGCTCTAGCCAAATTCAAACAATATTTGGTGGGCTCCAAATTTGTGTTCCGAGCAAATCACAACAATCTCAAGTACTTTTTGGAGCAGCATGACCTAAATGAGAGGCAAGAAAAGTGGGTGAGCAAGATTCAAGCTTACAACTTTGATGTTGAGTATGTATGATGCAGTCAAGATCGAAGGATCCAATAAAGGACTGTCAAACTTGCAGCCAACAACAAGACAACAACAAAAACCAAACACCACAGATATAACAACTTATATCAATTTATATTCATATTCAGATTCAATTACATGCAACATGCCGAGCTGTAAGGCCTTCCCGGTTACGGCCAATTACAAAGAGTCACACTAAGATCTACCACTGAGATCTTCTGGAAGCATCAAGCTATGTGCCTTCTGCCAATTACACAACTTCTACAAGCTTCAACTCCACCTTCCAAACTAGTTCAGATCTGTGACACGCAGAAACCTAGTAGGAACACCAAGACAGAATCTAAACTTGTGCTCACAAGCCACCAAGCAATCTTCTTGCCTCCTAAGCCAACACTAGCTCCTAGCTTTTCAGTCTTCCTTCCACTTATCTATGATCTGCAGATCTTCACAAAAGCTCTTCCTGCTCTTCCTCTCCTACTCTGTTCTACCTTTAACACTCTACCCAAACCTCTTTATTTATACAACTTTGCCATAAGTCAGCATTACAAAAGAAATAAATAAAAAACACAATTTGGCATCAAGAACACAATGCCCGATGTGTTCTTCACTAGTCGGCTTGCAACTGTCATTAAATCCACCTAGGAGAATGGACCAATCCATATTTAGGTCCACACAATCCCCAAAGATATCCAACATAAATGCCGCTACCCAAATTAAATGCACAAGTCGGCCAACAATCCAACAACATAACAACCCACTCGGTGAGATAGAACCGAACCAATAGCAACCGGTCGGTGAGGCCACCGAGCCAACTGAACCCCACTGGGTGAAACAACCGAGCCAACAGAGAAAACACCATTCGGTAACACCACCGAACAAGCAGCACAAAGACCACTCAGTAAGACCACCGAGCAACTAGCCACCGAGACCGAGCCACCAAGTAACCGAGCACCAAAGCAACCAAAAATATGACTGCAACAGATTTGCCAAGAACCTCAAATGCCACTGCATCAGACACCTGGGGTAACAAAAGAAGTGTGTCCCACACTTAGACTTCAGAAGCAAATAAGAAATCCACCACCTCATCTTAACCATCGGTCTCCACATCCTCAAGGTTAAGAACAACTTCCACACCAGCACATCTTGCCTTCTTTGACCTGATCTCTACGAGCTCTGCTCAGAAACAGACCAGTGAGCAAATCCACTAACAGACCCAAGCACAAGATCCACAAACCCTTCATACCACGCATCACTCAAACCATACATCTGATCACACTCGGTTAACAGTTCATCAGCAACAAAGATGTCATGAACTTTATTCATTCCACTGCCCCTATCCCTTAGCCAGTCATCCAGCTTCATCACCAGGAAGTTCATCCTCAAACAACTATCTTTGTCATGGAAACTCAGTTCCTCCTTCCATACAAGCACTACAACACAAGAAACAACATCTTCTTGCACACAACCAACCCAAGTAGTACTCATAACCAGCAAGAAACATAAGGCTACAAACTCAGAAGGAACTTTAGCAACAAATTACCACTCAACCGAACCAAGTCAGTCTGCAACTTTCCAACATCACTATCATCGGCCAACTCATCAAAGCACTCAAGCTTATCAACAAACATTAGATCAAGATGTCCTCCATCTTCACTAGTCTCATCCACAACCTCATACCGATCAGCAAAACAATCAACATCTTCCTCCTTATCAACAATCTCATCATCAACAACAAGATGCTCGACCATTTCCTTATCAGATCCACCCATCTGAGTATGAAAACCAACCACCTCTGCAACAGAAACATCAACTTGCTCTCTCCTCCTCTGAACAAGTCTTTGTACCGGCCAAACAAGCCCTAGTTCACAAGAACAACTCGACAAGCAACAACCAACCTCCTTGTGCACATCCTTCGCTGATGCAAGTTAGATCCACTCTCTGCCACCTCACAACAACGCCACAGGAACAACCACAAGTCCAAAATTCAGATTGACAGCTACCCCAACAAGATCAAACCACACTCTGATACCACTTGATGCAGTCAAGCTCGGAGGATCCAATAAAGGACTGTCCAAACTTGCAACCAACAACAAGACAACAACGAAAACCAAACACAACACATATATAACAATTTATATCAATTTATAATCATATTCAAATTCAATTACATGCAACATGCCGGGCTGTAAGGCCTTCCCGGTTATAGCCAATTACAAAGAGACACTAAGATCTACCACTGAGATCTTCTGCAAGCATCAAGCCATGTGCCTTTTGCCAATTACACAACAACTTCTGCAAGCTTCAAACCTTCCAAACTAGTCCAGATTTGTGACACACAACAACCTAGTAGGAACACCAAGACAAAATCTAAACTTGTGCTCGCAAGCCACCTAGCAATCTTCTTGCCTCCTAAACCAACACTAGCTCCTAGCTTTTCAGGCTTCCTTCCACTTATCTCAGATCCACAGATCTTCACAAAAGCTCTTCCAGCTCTTCCTCTCCTACTCTGTTCTACCTCTAACACTCTACCCAAACCTCTTTATTTATACAACTTTGCCATAAGTCGGCATTACAAAAGAAATAAATCAAAAACACAAGTCGACATCAAGAACACAATGCCCAACGTGTTCTTCACCAGTCGGGTTGCAACGGTCATTAAATCCACCTAGGAGAATGAACCAATCCATATTTAGGTCCACACAATCCCCAAGGAGATATCCAACATAAATGCCGCGACCCAAATTAAATGCATAAGTCGGCCAATAGATCCAACAACATAACAACCAACTCGGTGCGATAGAACCGAACCAACAACAACCGGTCGGTGAAGCCACCGAGCCAACTGAACCCCACTCTGTGAAACATCCGAGCCAACAGAGAAAACACCATCTGGTAACACCACCGAACAAGCAACACAAACACCACTCGGTAAGACCACCGAGCAACCAACCACCGAGATTGAGCCACCAAGTAACCAAGCACCAAAGCAACCAAAACTTTGACTGCAACAGATTTGCCAAGAACCTCAGATGCCACTGCATCAATGTAAAGGGTAAGAAAATGTGGTTGCTGATGCTTTGTCTAGGAAACCAGCAATCTGCTCTCTCATTGAGATTTTAGCTGACTATTAATCTCAACTCTTGACTGAATATGGAAAGGATACATTTGCTTAAGATTTGATTGAAGACAAGGTACAAGATGATAGGTATGTCGTGAGGGATGGTATTGTTTATTACAAGGACAAAATTTATCTTGTACCAAATTCCGAGTTGAAGGCCAAGATTTTGAGGTCATTACACAATGCACCTTTAGCAGGGCATCCAGGGTTCTTTAAAACATACTGACAGATTCATGAAAGGTTTATCTGGAAAAGATTGAAAGATGATGTATTGCAACATGTTAGAGTGCCTAACTTCAAAACACACGTTCCCTGCAGGTCTTCTACAACCACTTCCGGTACTTGAACAAAAATGGGAAGGGATCTCAATGGATTTTATCACCGGTCTACCCTGAGTGCAAGGGAAAGATTGTATCTTTGTAGTTGTGGACAGGTTAACAAAATATTCTCATCTTTTTGCCTTTGCTACTGATTTTTCAGCATCTCAGGTTGCTGAATTATTTTTTAGGGAGGTTTTCAGGTTGCATGGTCTATCTAAGACCATTGTGAGTGATCGGGACAATAGATTCATTAGTATAATTTGGCGGGATTTGTTTCCAATTGGCAGGTACAAAATTAACTCCAAGCACTAGCTACCATCCTCAAACGGATGGACAAACAAAGATTGTAAACAAATGGGTGCAAGGCTACCTTAGAAACTATGTTTCAGGGCAGCAGCGTGCTTGGGTAAGATGGCTTCATTTAGGTGAGTATTGTTACAATACCACCTATCATATGTCAATCGGTATGTCTCCTTTCAGGGCCTTGTACGGATATGATGTTTTATCATTCATGGACCTGGCATTTGATGACAGTAAGTGTCCTCGTGCAAAGGAGACAATTCAAAGTTATTAGGATATTCTTAAGGCATTGAAAGATAACATCCAGCAGGCCCAAAATCAACAGAAAATGTATTTAGGCAGATAGAGTGGAGAGAATATTTCAGGTTGGAGACTTGGTTTTCTTGCGTCTACAACCATTTATGCAGTCTTCATTAAAGAGTAGTGGTGCGGAAAAGTTGAAGCCATGATTTTTTGGGCCTTACAAAATCCTTAAGAGAATTGGCGAGGTTGCATATGAATTGGAACTTCCCGAAGGAAGTAGGATCCATAACGTTTTCCATGTTTCTTGTCTGAAGAAAGAGTTCCTCTTGAGCTGTGCCACTGTTGGATGAGGAAGGGAAATTGGTATTAGTTCCTAAAGGCATTGCAGATTGGAGGGAGAAGAAGTTGAGAAATAAAATTGTTCAGGAATATCGGATTAAATGAAAGGATTTACCTATTGAGGATGCTACCTGGGAAGGCGAGGAGATTCTACAACATCCTAATTTACAATTGCTAGTGGACCAACTATCTGGGGAAGGGAGGACTGTAATGACCCCTCTTGAGTATTGCCTTATTATATCATAAATAAATTGCTAAGTCTTCTTTTAATAAATAATGGAGATGTATATTTCACTTAAGTCATCCCTATTTTTTAGTCATAAGGCGTGGGGGCCACTTTCTCTTTGCAGCAACTTGATCTGTTGCTTCCTCAGCAAGTCACGTTTAGACATTTTGGTAACTTTCTAGCGTTTGGATTTTGTGAGGAAGGCAAAAACAAAAATCTGCTTTTCTTGGCATTGGGTTTCATTTAAGGGAAATCGCATGAGAGGAGAAGACATTCGATCATTTTTTTTATCTTATAATTTTCTGCAAAGAACAACTATAACAACCTCAGGACAGAAATCTTGAGGAATACCGGCTTGTACGAAACCCCAACTGTTAGAGAATAGCACCACAATTTCCAGGCATGAAGAACGGTGAGCCTGCTGGTTGAATCCCTGTTCGACCTGCAAGCTACAACCACAGTTTGATCACAGAGCAAGACAAATAGGAAGCCTAAAGAATTCACGGAGCCACGTACTTTATGTGAACCAGAACTCGGCAAGTGTTGAAGAAACAACAACAATTTTGAGGAATCCAATATGTGTCAAATCTGGTTAAGGGTTTGAGCAAGTTTGTAATAAAAATTCCATGTCCAACCTGCTATAGTCAATTTGCAAGTTTCTAGTTTACCACTTGAATCCTTGGATATTTTATTTCAATTCAATCTTGGCTATTGCATGCTTTGTCTGAAATAATTCTGTCATCTTGAATAACTATTTATTGTGAAAAGAGAGATTGAATCTTATTCTATCTAGTGAAGATCATTTCATTCCTTAATCTATCTAAAAGACTGATAATCAGAGACATAATATAAAGCTTATTTTTGTTGAGAGATGCCCAAAAATACTGCATCATGCATATAATATAGGTGAATTGAGAAACAAGCTAGAGATTGCCGTCACTGTTCAATTGTTATCTTGAAAAATTCTCCTCTTTTTATTCTTCTTTTGTGCTGGTCAATGAATAACAGTAGCTAGCATAAATTTTATCTTTTTTTTGGGGTTGGAGGGGTCTCCTTTTTAGGGCAAAAGGAAAAAGTAAAGTTGCATGGACACAGATATGGATACAAATATGGACAGGGTATCGGATATGGATACAACCATTTTTAAAGACCCCCAATATGGATACGGCTGGATATGACATTCATATAAGACAAATACAAATATATTTAACACAATTTTTTAAGGTATTGGAGGAGATTTTCATAACTTCAAAAGCAATCTAGACACATAATTCATAATTGTTACATAAATTATTATAAGTGGATTTAACAATTTATGATACACAATAATAGTAGAGTTGCGTTGGAAGATAACCCAAAAAACTAGGTTGCATAAATAGAAAACAATTTCATTTGTATTTCTCATTTGGTGTAGGTTTTGTTTATATCAAAGTTTTTTGAAAAATGGCATGAATGAAGTTTTTTAAAAGTAGATTTAGGAAGATTTACGTCAAATTAAAAAAAATCAAATCACACAATATTCATCATGGTTGGAAAATTGAGGTTTTTTGGGCACACATGGGTTCAGTTTCTGACGTGTATCCAAGCTGTATGGTATAGTTTCTGACGTGTATCCAGGCCGTATTGGATACATATCTGTTTTGGATACAGGGATACATGCACCCAGGGAGGGACAAAGGAGTATCTGACTACTCTGGGAAAAAGTGTATATTAATCAAGACTTAAAAGTACAAGATCCATAAAGATTTCCAGATGGCTATAGCCAACACAAATCACAAAGGAAGCATAATCATTTAGAGTCGTGTAATTTCCACAGTCCGTAAAGTTAGTCATTATGCACTTCTGGTTTCAACTATGGTATTTTTGTCATCAATGTTTCGCATCATACTGTTAAGTTCTAGGATAGCTGCAAATGTAATAGCATTCTATGTTGTATGTGTTTTTCAAATGCAGCAATCTCTCTTTCATTTATATTGAGAATGAGGATATGAGAGACATGCCCCATGAAGGGATATGTCTATTCATTATTATGAGATTAATATAATGACAATTGATTATGTAACTACATAAATATATATAAATATATATATATATATATATACACACACACATAATATCTCTGAATCATTATTATATTAATTTCTCCTAATACTATTTTAGCTATATATCTATTTATATTATATCTCACATAGTAAAATATATATGTATATATATTTTCAATAGTTTCATAGGATTTATCCGACATAAGCTACAAAACATCAACACTCCCTCTTAGCTAGGGAGGATAAATGTCAACACTTATATGACACTTGACAATATTAATCATATGATGTATGCAATAAAAGCATCATCCTCATGATGTGATCCAAAGTTGCAAGACTCTCACTCGGGTAAAACTCGCCAAGGCCTGAAAAAAAATCGGGAAAAACTCGGCCAGTTTTTGAAAAAAACTCAGCAAAAAACTTGGGAACTTAAAAACCAGCTTAATTTAATTAGAAATGCATTTTTTTTGCAAAATTCAATGAGAAGATGCATCCAATGAGTTAATTAATGAGAACACAAAAGAAACAAGTTGAGTTTAGATATATATAAACGCAAAGTGGGTACGAAATCACATTCTCATACAGAATGGTGATGGCTAGAAGCCTAGAAGCAAAATAGTACTAAATAGTTTGAGTTTCTGTAAAACTAGAAGTAAATACATCATTACAAATTAAAATTAAATCTTCCTCTTCCCAACTCTACTAGCAAATGTGGGAGAGGCACTAGAGGGTCTAGTCATAGTAGTAGAATTAGAACCCAGCACTGGGCGTCTGCGTGAGTGTGTCTCCTCTCTCGGTGTCTCTGATGATGCATGTGGCTCGCCCTCCATCCTGGATGTAGCTCCTCGCACTGGCAATGACTCCTCATCTGACTCCTCAATGTCATCCAATTTGAAACCAAATCCACCCTCCTCCTCCGTAGCCTACCTTTCCAAATCTGTGATGTCATCCTTTGTAAACAATGGAGGCTGCTCCTGTGCCGTCCAATCACTATAAGGATCTATATCGTCCAAATCAATTGGACCAATTGGTGCTTCTTTTGCCTTTCTTATGCGCAACTTAACATTATATTGCACATAGACAAGGTCATTGAGGCATTTTTGGGACAACTTGCTTCTCTTCTTTGTGTGGATGGACTCAAATAAGCTCCAATTGCGCTCACAATCGAATGAGCTACAGGGCTGGCATAAGATTTTGAGAGCAAATTTCTTTAGATTTGGGGTACTTGCACCCCAACTTTGCCACCACTCATCTGCAAAATAAAATATTGAGAAGTTAGAAAGCAAAGAGAAAAGAGAAAACATAATTTATCAAATGACAAAATTGCGAATGTTTTAACTTTTACCTAGGGTTTGAGTGCCTCTTGCTCTCTTTGACAAGTCTAAAGAGAATAAATTACCCCTTGATTCCACGTACATTTGTTGTTCGGCCACAACACAGTCTCTCTCCGCATCACTGAGTATCATTCTCTGAATGCATCGAGAGAGGCCCTCCATGACCTCATCCTGCCTGAAAGTTGAAACAAATACAACGTGAAATCAAGTCTTAGTACACAACCTAAAAAAACAAAGTGAAATCAAGTCTTAGTAAAATCTGAATAAGAATCATCGTACCTGAAACAGGGATT
>MU215360.1:671428-717556 GCA_018584345.1 Thuja plicata
GCCGCATTATCTGTGATGATTTGCACCACATTCTCTACTCCCACCTCCATGACAACATTCTCCAACATTAATGCCAATGTTTGTGCATTTTTTATCTTGTTGGAGGCATCAACCGATTTCCAAAACATCACATTGGTCTTGCAAGCAACCAAAAAATTAATAATGGTTTGGTTTTTTCCATTTGTCCACCCATCTGAAAGAATGGTGCACCCAAATTTACTCCACTCTTTTTTTGGTCCTCCAACACTAATCTTGCCCTATCAATAACATTTACGAGCAATCTACAAAATCAAAGTGAAATCAAGTCTTAGTTAACAATTTTGATTCATTAAACAAGAAAAAACAATTAAAATTTAAAAATGAAATCAAGTGGATTATGATTATTTACTAACCTCTCACTCAAATCGGTGCGATTAGGGCTCTTGTACCCTTTTCCTGAAACTGTCATTGCGGTCACCACATTGAGCCAATAGGGACTATCAATAACACGCAATGGGATGTTGTTTAAATAGAAAAAATCAGCAACCGCAATATCTGTTTGCTCATGTACCTCTCCTTGTTCCATCCAGTGGCCTCTAATGGTGGTTGTGCTCTAGGTGTGTTCCTGTGCACAAAATAACTGCCTATCCCTGATGCTGATGGTGTTGAAGAAGAATGCACTCTACTAGAGGAAGCAGAAGCAGTAAGAGAGGAGGCACCCTGTTTGCGGATGCGCGGGGCACGAAAAGAGCCTAATATGTTCTCAAGTGCTGCTTCTTTTTCATCCATGTCAATAGTAGCACCTTGAGTTTTAGCTATGGCTGCCCTCACAGCTAATCTTTCCCTCTCCCTATGCAATTTTCTCTCTTCCCCGGCTGCAAGTATGGAATTGACAAATCTTTTTATCTCTTTCGTATTTTTCTCACATGGATTAGCACCATGCCTCCTAATGCTTGCAAGGTGGTATTTGAGGCGGTTTATGCCAACAAAAATTACTCTCACATCTTATGCAAATCACCTTCCCAGGCTCATCTGGTGCTTCATAGGCATACCTCCATGTTTTATCTTTAGCATTTTTAGGCTGGGTGCCTATATATCCAAAAGGGCATGGTGTAAGTGGCCACACTTCTTGTGAACTTGCCATGTTGATTTAATGGTTAATGCTTAACTGCTGCCCTACACATACAAAATAAAAACACAATAAATATTTTAGTTAAACAATTAAAATTTAAATTATTAAACAAAGTTGGAAACTATCTAAATTAGTTTCAACATTAAAACTTTCAATATTCTTAGTCTTTTAGAGTAGAGTCTACACATCATTCAAATTTCAAGCTTTCAAAGTTAAAAAAAAGCTAAAACAAGCTAGGGTTTAAAAAAATAGTGATAAATAGTGATAGATTCAACAAAACATGTAAAAATTAGTGTTCAATCTTCTTCTAATAATACAAAATCATTTCTAACTACTTAGGAATGATTTTGTATTCATTTAGAAACAACAAAAAAAGAATATAATGTTTTTAAAAAATTAAAAAAACAAATTCAGCAAACCTACTTGTGAATCTGATTTTTCTTGAAAAATTGGTTGAAATCCACCTTCAATCCGCTCAAATCCGCCTCCAATACGATTCAATCACCTAGTAAGGGCTCAAAGAGCAAAAACTTCTCACTCTCCCCCAAGAACAACAACAACAAACACAAAATGAGAAAAAAATGATGTTTTCTGCCTTTAGCAGCCCCCAGAAAAATGCGGGCAAGTTTTTATTAAAAACTCGCCAAGTTTTATTGAAAAACTCGGTGAGTGCCGAGTTGCAAGTTTTTCCTTGTTTGACTCGCGAGGTCCAAAGACTCGGCGAGTCCTGCAACTATGATGAGATCAATAGAAACAGTCTCAAGATGTGGATTGCCTACATCGACGATTCTATCCACAAGCTCTCGGGTGGATTGCCTCTATCGGCTATTCTATCCACAAACTCTCAGGTGGATTGCCTCCATTGGTGATTCTATCCACAAGTTCTATCTATTATGATCCAGCCATCATAAGATGTCTATCACAATAGAAGATTTCCATCATTTGATATCACATTTGATATCTTGAGTATTGGCCTATCAGAATGTCAACACATGACATTCACCAAATACTCTGAGTATTGGCCTATTAGAATATCAACATATGATATTCACCAAGTACTCAATAAGGTACTGGCCTATAGAATATCAACATATGATATTCACCAAGTACTCAATAAGGTATTGGCTTGTAGAATATCAACATATGATATTCACCAATACCTATCATATATCTATACAAACAACTCATAGACCGTCAATTTAATGACATCTAACACTTAGTTGTTGCTTTACAAGAAATATCTATACAAACAACTCATAGACCGTCAATTTAATGACATCTAACACTTAGTTTTTGATTTAATCCATCATGATCTGTTTCAACATTATAAATAATGTATATCATGATTTAAGTTATTGTAAGATCGTCACCTTCCAATAACTTCTGCAAATACAAGTGATTATCATTTGGAAGTCGTCACTTTCTTATGATGTACACAGGAGGTAGGCCCATTAAATTCATATAGTTACACATATGACATTCATATAGTTACACATATGACATCCACCATGCCTCAGCGTAGAGGGTGGAAACAAGGGATTTCACCTCGAACTTCTCTCACAGAGAAGAACTCATTGAGAAGATATCAATCTGTTGATATTTTTCATCCAAGATTGCTTAAGATAAACTGTTAGACTCCCTCTGAATCTGATATCAATCTTCTTTTCTTGCAAGAGCATCCCCGGAAAAGATCAAGGCAAATAGCTTTTATAGTACATATTGAAATACAAATAAGAGAGATACTACAATGAGTAGATAAGGTAATACTCAAGGATAATAAATACTCATCTCTGCATCAACATCCTTGATACAAGTTGCTCCAATGAGGGTCCACATACATCAAATCCGAAAACACCTTCTCAGATTATTTGAGAGACATCTCCCCTTTGAATCATCTCCCCACTAAGGATGGTTCAAATGGGAATGTAACATTGGTTATTATTCCCCCCCACAATGTACAATTCCCACTCTTATATCGTTGAACAATTCTCATGTCTTCTTGTGAAATGACTTGATTGCTCCAAGAGAGGTGACACTCTATAATTAATTCTTTCTTTATAGAAAGAGACACCCTTCCTTGAATACATTCTTCTTTGTTAATGCTTGACCATGATCATAACAAATTAATATATCTCTTTAATGAAAACCGCTTTCAGGAATTTCATATAGACCCGTACACATTCCGTCATAACTTTTGAACCCCACACTTTCTCTCCAATCGCTCCGGTGAGATTCTTCAAAATTTGTTTTTCACCAACATAACCAAAAGTCAACAAAATCCAATGGTGGATTTGTGAGATATGGTCCCTGTACTGAGACTGTATTTTCTGAGACAATCACACATTCACCATCAACAAACTACTCTCGTACATTTGTAGTCTGGCTCTGATACCATGTTAAGTTTTAAGATAGCTGCAAATGTAATAGCACTCTATGTTGTATCTGCTTTTCAAATGCAGCGATCTCTCTTTCATTTATACTGAGAATGAGGATATGAGAGACATGTCCCTTGGACATGTGACATGTCTATTCATTATTATGAGATTAATATAATGACATTTGATTATGTAACTATATATATATAGAGAGAGAGAGACACACACACATGTAATATCTCTGAATTATTAATATATTAATTTCTCCTAATACTATTTTAGATATATATCTATATATATTATATCACATAATATATATATTTTCAATAGTCTCATAGGATTTATCCGACAGAAGCTACAAAACATCGACACATACTTCATGATCCATCATAAGGATGAAGTTAGAGAGCAGAAATGAGAAGGTAGCTGCAGACTTTGGATTAAATAGTAGGGGAGGAAGATTCTAGTAGCTTAGAAGAGAGAGAAAGACCAAAAACTTTGAACAAAAACAAAAAACAAAAAACAAAACTAATAAATGCTTAAAAACTTAAAAAGAAGAAAAAAGACTATAAAGCCAGTGAATTCTAGAAAATGGAAAAACCAATAAGAATCTAAAAAAATTAGCAAGATAGTGAAAAACAACAAACCAAAAACCCAAACAATATAATTAATATAACTATAAATATATAAATATATAAACATATAAATATTTATATATATGTATGTATATATATAAGTTTATATTTCTATATATATATATATATATTTATTATATATTAAAAGAAAAATAATATAATAAAATATATAAATAAAACACATTATAAAGAAAATAATTAAAACAAGCAAGTCAAGGAGGTAATATAATTAATGCAATAAAATAAAAAGGAGCAAAAAAATAATAGCTAAATATAAGATGCAAACCAAGGAATATATATATATATATATATATATATATATATATATATATATATATATGTGGTGTTTGACCATGTGTGTGTGTGTTTGGTCATGTGTGCGAGTGTGAATGGATATATAAGCAAAGAAAGGAAAATAAAAATAAAAGAATAATGCTAAAGGACAACGATGAAAGGCTAGCACAAGAAAAGGAGGATGCGGGGAGGCAGGAGGCTGACAACGCAAAGGGAGGGAAATGAAAAACCAAAAAAATTGGGGAAGAAGAAACAAAGGGATTGGGAGGGGAGGGATAGGAGAGAGCCAAACAAGAGATTGAGAAAGCAAACAAGGAACAAAGAGGAGAGGAGGGAGAAAGCAACTAGGAGAGGACCAGGGGTTTGTTAAGGTATGGGGTCATATGAAAGGTTGATCTCTGTGATGGCAGATAGTTTCGTTTTTGAGGAGTTTTAGAAGGGGGTGCCAAGTGTAGCTAAGATTCCAACAACCATCTCAATTGAAGTTAGCAAGATGGATAGCAATCTCAATAGCCTCCTTGAGCTTTATCTCAAAGTAGATACTTTCTTTGACCAAGATTTGAGTCTTCTCTAGAGGAATATGGTGCTTAGATTTGACAGAGTGTTCAACTAGGGCTGATTTTAGGACATGCTCGTGTCTAATATCCACACAATGCTCTTTAATTCTAGTCCCAATAGAGGAGCCATAAAAAGAAATTACATTCAGGCCGGACAAATTTGTTCCAGTCTCTCCCATCCAGGAAATTCAACATATCTCCTTTTTAGCTCCAAAGCAAGCTAACTAAGCTTAACATAATATTCACCCTTAGGATTCAAAACCCATGGAAGGAAGAATATTTGAATCCCCTAGAAGACGACGCAATCTATTAGCCAAAATTTAAACAAGGGCCTCCTTGTGCTCCGCTGGACTACCTCTAGGCAACATTTCAGGGTCCTTCGAACTGTGGAGTGAGGACCTTTATAAGGAATGGCTAAACTTAAAATTTGCTAGCTTGGACCATCCAACTGCCAAGAAGATATCATGATGGGGTTGAAGGTGGGAAAATATGAAATAATGGGAGGATGATCATCCCAAGAATTATCCCAAATTAAAGCATTATCCCAAAATAAAGCATTCTTGCCTTTATTAATGGTCTAAAAAAGACCTTGCTTGATGAGTGAAGCACTCTGTTTCAAAGTGCTCCAAATTATTGACCCTTTCCCATTCAGCTCCATTTGTGGAACATCTTCGTCAGCTACCCCTCCCAATTAATGAAATTAAGAATCTTGGTCCAAGGTTTCTTGACGATTTTTACATCCTCTCCAATATAATTTGGCCAATGAGGCTTGGCAATTTAGTTTGGAGACCAATGCCTCTAGCTTTCTTGTAGCAACACACCATGCCCTAATTCACAAGATTGCTTTTTTGTGAATTCATATTTCTTGCCCATAGTAACTTCTTAGAAAGATAATCTAACTCCATTAGAAAGATTTAGGGAGCAACTAATATAAAGAATCTATAGGCAATTAAGGATTGCAGAAGAGATTTAAGAAGAATAATTCTACCAGCAAAGGATAACCATTGAAAGTCTAATGACCCGCCTTCATACAAAATTTATTTGAAATCTTTTTCCAATATTCTCTTCTAAGATTACCAGCAGGCAAGAGAGTTCCCAAATAATCCAAGGTAAGCTCCCAATTTCAAAATGAAAAATATGAGCAATTCTGTGCTAAATAGCTTTTGGAGTATTGAAGAAGAAAATACTTGATTTTCCTTAATTGATTTGTTGACCCGATGCAGATAAGTAGATGCCCAAAACCTTTTTAAAGCTGATTGCCTCGTCAATTTTATCTTAAACCATGCAAGCTAAGATTTTGTGCCCAAGACCAACAATGAATAAGCCCTGTCAATTTACGATGCTTCAATGATGTATACAAACCTTCTTCCATCAAAATAAACAAATATGGAGACAAAGAGTCTCCTTGTCTGAGATCTCTAGAAGCAGGTAAAGGTGCTAATAGGATCCCATTTGTAAGAGCAAAAAGGTAGTTGAAGTAATAAAACTCATTAAACCCAAATGCAACCACAATACCATCTAGAATCCTCCTTGCTTGAGAGAAATTAGAGGCCCCAGACTCTTCTTTAACTGTTCTACAATGATTTTTGAGATTATCCTATAAGAAACATTGTAGAGCGGAATAGGATGAAATAAATCCAAAGATGTGGCTCCCTCTTGCTTAGGAATAAGGGTTAAGAAGGTAGTGATAATGGACTTGAGCATTTGCTTATTTTGTTGCAATTCTCGAACCACCAACAAATCAAGCTTCATATTTATCCAAAATACCTGAAAAAATTCTGTAGTGAAAAGATAAGATCTAGAACCTTTTCCTTTCTTTATTTGGAACAAAACATTTTTCAGCTTTTCCAAGGATATAGAAGCTATAAGTGACTTATTCATGTCTTCACAGACCAAAGAGGGGATGCAGTCAAGTATGAGTCTTTCCTCTTCAAAGGTCTTAGAGCTCTACTTAGCAAACAAAGAGGAAAAGTGTCTAGTAGCCTCTTGAGAGATATCCTAGAAAGAGGACAACTGATTGCCTTGCTTCAAGATGAGGGAAATAATAACATTTCTGCTCCTATCTTTCACAGAGATATGGAAGAAAGAAGCATTCCTATCACCTTCTTGCATCCGATCTCTCCTTGATTTCTTTTTGTTAGAGATTTATTCTCTAAGCTCTCATTCTGCTAACTTTTTGGTCCAAGAAGCTTCCTCTTTCAAATTCTCCTCACTCATACCTTCATCCTTAATCTAGGGAATAATTCTCTCAAGTTTTTAAAGAGAAAATATTTTGATTGAAAAACATATACAAAGTAACCATTGTTGCACTTAAGTTTATTTAACAAATTGAACCATCTTAAAAAGTAATACATCATATTTGCAAAAGCAAGCTTCTCTTCAATCCATCAATTCATAATGAGATTAAACAAATCAGAATTCCTAAGTCACATGAGCTGAAATTTGAATGGAGGATGCTTTAGAAGAGAAAATGTTGAAGAGAATGTGATTTTTCAGTGGTTAGATCCCTTCCAACCCAATATCTTTGAAGATGAAGTCTAACCACCATTAATCAAATGATTAAGGACAAGGGAAATGTCCAATCTTTCTAAACTAAAATCAGCTCCACATCTTCTGTTGATCTAGGTGAATGCACCAATTTTTGGCACCACATCACCTAAAGTAAGAAAGGAAATATTTTCTTGTAAGAGAGCATAAAAAGGTCCAAGATGATCCATGCATCCTTTTTTCTCCATCAAATTGGTTATTGCATTAAAATTTATTCCCCCTCAAGTTTTGAGGATGGGGAGGAATTTTCAACATGGGGGTTACTTTTTGGCCATTTTAAGGGGACGACAACCATTAAAAAAGGGAAAATTTCAAAAATTATAGAAGAATTTCAATTATTCATATCATAACATTGAAAAAGCATTCATCATAGACATTGTAGAGCTTAATACTTAACATTAGGCTTGAATTGAGGTTTCACATGAGAATTGACAAAGAAAGTAACAAAATTTAAATGCTTTTGTTGTTAATGTGCATGCATAATATATAAGAATAATAACAGCTTCCCAAAATCTCCAATTTTCAACTATAAAATGACAAAAACATAGAAAACATAGCTGTCCCTAATTAGTTGATGCAAGTGGTAGGTCTAAATCAAAAGGGGCTGCTAGTATAAGGGGCTGCCTCAAGCAATGGGACCCCAACCAATCTCTCTTGTGTCTTCTTCTCATTGATGTGTATAGCATCTTCAAGATCAAAATGCCAACATAAGGTTGGAGTTTGATGTTAGTTAGGAGTCTGTCGTTTTCGTAGCCGCAAAGCACTGTGTGTAGCCACCAACTTTACCAATCGTCTAGAGGTAAGGTTGTTCCTATTGAATGATTGGATGAAGCTATTGTGGATCAATTCCTCTCTATAGTAGAGGAACTGGCAACGTGTGAAGGAAGACGGATGACAAGTAACCTCAACTTCAGTGCGTCCTTGCCATGCCACGTCCGCCATCCAATATGGTTTGTTTGAGGTAATGTAGCTCTATTTAGCCTCACCCCCTGTTCGCCAAAGGTTGGATCACAAAGATTGACCAATGCAAGCCATTGTGTGTGAGGTAAAGCAAATTTCTCGTTAGTATAGATCTTCCCAAGGGCCTTCATGAGGCCTTCTTTCACCTAAGAGTGAGGCACTCTACCAGGTATTGCTTTATATCATTTGGATTGAGAGCATAGGCTGCCATGTGAAGTAGATTGTTCAAAGTGTTCCGCCATCGTGTCATAATGGGCCTAAGATACTCCTTGTAAACTCCCAAAGTAGGTTCCTTGCCATGAATTGCTTGCTTGATCTGCCCAAGCATACTATCAAAGGTCTCATGAATCTTGCTAAGATTAGGACTGTCCGTATCAATATATTTAATCACTTGCATAATAGGGTTAATGAAGGAGCAAACACATCTGCGAGTGTAAAGAAGTTACACAAATTAAAATATAAAAAAAATGGAAATATTTTACAAGTTAGAAATATTAATAAATGATTAAATTAACATTTCAATAATTAAATAATAAAATCAGCAATTTTCTTACATCATTGTGGGTCACCACTCATCATTAATGATTTTTTGTTTCACACTTGTGCCTTCCAGTGTGCTTGCCTCTTGCCATCAACCCCACTCTACACTAACCACCATTAATCGTAAAGCATTCTGGACCTCAAGCATCCTCTCTAACAAAATGAAGTAGCTGGAATATCTAATGTCCAAGGGCTTGTGGAATTGTTTCCTCGAAAACGTTTGAACAAAGCAAGTAAAGTGTTATGGTTGCAAATGAAGATCTACACATTTCCAGCCTCTTGGACTACTACCTTCACCCAATCTATCTTCCCAATGTCCTTTGAGGTATTATTCAATGCAAGAACACATGGGGCCTAACAAATGTGTTTATAAGTGCCCTCCACCATCAAGCTAGCTAACTTACACACATAGGCTGAATTGGTTGGTACCTCTACAACATTAGATGCTCCAACCTTTTTTATGTCATCTTTCAAACTTTGAAATTGGAAGGGTGCATCCTTTTCGTTGAATAACCAATAGCTCTAAGAAAATAAGAGCCAACTGAACTTGTGACAATAATATTGATGAGTGGCGGATGTTTGGTATCGGTCCACCGTCCATCTCTTTATCTTCTATCAATGCACTCACCTTGGAATATTCTTAATCAAGGAGGGTGGTGTGTAGCTTGTGTTCAAGTGGAACAAATGGAGGATCAACAACTATCACATATTTGATCTTTTTTTAAAATATGGTGAATGTGCCACATGAAATGGGGTATGGCATGAGAATAAAACACTTAGCATTAGAGGAATCAGCCACATCTCATAATTGTGTGGCAAACATAGTTGTAACAATAATAGTTTTCTTCTCTCCTTTAGGAGAAGCAGAAGTAGGACCCTCTCCACCATGAAAGCTAACATCAACAGATCTTGTAGGCGATGATACACTAAGGTGCGAACTCTCCTATAGGATTCCTTGCTTTTTTGCCTCCCCGTCCATATGCAATCGGGTTGCCTCAATCTTCTAGTTGGATTTATAGCTTCACAACCTATTCACAAAAGATGACAATAAATTCCGTATAGCTGCTCCTATATCCTTTTTGGCACAAATGGCAAAGCCGTTCTCTACTCCCCCTTGATTTTTTTTCTTATCCTTATCAACTCGTGTTGGAAATTGCATTACAGATTTTTTGGGAATGAAGTAGCTGGCATATCTAGCAAAATGAAGTAGCTGGCATATCTAATGTCCAAGGGCTTGTGGAATTGTTTCCTCGAAAATGTTTGAACAAAGCAAGTAAAGTGTTATGGTTGCAAATGAAGATCTACACATTTCCAGCCTCTTGGACTACTAGCTTCACCCAATCTATCTTCCCAATGTCCTTTGAGTTATTATTCTATGCAAGAACACATGGGGCCTAACAAATGTGCTTATAAGTGCCCTCCACCATCAAGCTAGCTAACTTACACACATAGGCTGAATTGGTTGGTACCTCTACAACATTTGATGCTCCAACCTTTTTTATGTCATCTTTCAAAATTTGAAATTGGAAGGGTGCATCTTTTTCCTTGAATAAGCAATAGCCCTAAGAAAATAAGAGCCAACTGAACTTGTGACAATAATATTGATAAGTTGCTGATGTTTGGTATCGGTCCACTGTCCATCTCTTATCTTCTATCAATGCACTCACCTTGGAATATTCTTAATCAAGGAGGGTGGTGTGTAGCTTGTGTTCAAGTGGAACAAATGAAGGATCAACAACTATCACATATTTGAACTTTTTTTAAAATATGGTGAATGTGCCACATGAAATGGGGTATGGCATGAGAAGAAAACACTTAGCATTAGAGGAATCAGCCACATCTCATAATTGTGTGTCAAACATAGTTGTAACAATAGTAGTTTTCTTCTCTCCTTTAGTAGAAGCAGAAGCAGAAGCAGAAGCATGACCCTCTCCACCATGAAAGCCAACATCAACTGATCTTGTAGGCAATGATACACTAAGGTGCGAACTCTCCAATAGGATTCCTTTCTTTTTTGCCTCCCCGTCCATATGCAATCTAGTTGCCTCAATCTTCTAGTTGGATTTATAGCTTCACAACCTATTCACAAAAGATGACAATAAATTCCGTATAGCTGCCCCTATATCCTTTTTGGCACAAATGGCAAAGCTGTTCTCTACTCCCCCTTGATTTTTTTTCTTATCCTTATCAACTCGTGCGTGTTGGAAATTGCATTACAGGTTTTTTGGGGTTAAATGAACCTTGCGTAGATTTTAAGGGGTTTAAAAGAACATTGATTCCCAGCTAAATGCCTTATATTGTTCCTTTTAGTGATCTCTTATGTCCAGCCTTGTATTTGCATGGATATGGTAGAAATCAGGATTGCGGCATGTATTTATTGATTTTCAGCAAGACCAGGATATTCAAGGGCCTTACAGATTTAAAATAATGTGTGCTACAGATAATCCAAGTTACTGAATCAGTAATGGTATGTTTATGTGAGTATAGTATGCTGTATGGCAATTTTTTTGGTTATGTTCTTTTTATGTTTTTTACATATAATAGTCATAAATATTAAATATATAGTTATACATATTTGCAGCCAAAAAAATGTATTTAGTTCTGAATATCACATACATGCATATGCTAAAACTACCATAACTATCATAAATTTAAAACAAAATAAGTTGATATAATTAAATAAAACAAAAATGTTATAACATATATGAATTATGAACATTTACACATAAAGCTGAAGTAAAACATATATATTCTATTTGACATATAAATATGTTTAGGCATCACATGTTCATAACTAAGTTACCAATTCAGAGGCGGGTGCGCGTATGCACGAAATTTTTTTTTGGGGTTTTGCATGCGTTTATATATATATATATATATATATATATATATATGCAAAGAAATGCAAGAAATATACAAAATCAAATCATTTGATAGTAAACATAGTATGATACTTTATCATTGATCAAGATCCGAGATAAATATTAAATGCCAATTGATAGTTCACAAATATTCAAATAAGCCATATCATATACGGAATCAAAATGTAGTTCACGATTCAATGTTCATCAATCAAGATTCACTAATCAAAATCATAAGGATTCTCAAAAAAATCCTCTTCATCTCCAACTGCCCCATCCCTGTAGTGTTTCTCCTTACGTGACAAAAGGTGCAAGTTGGTACGAATGTATACCAAGTCTTCAGATTTTTTTGAGCCCAACCGGTTACGCTTCACTGAGTGGATAAAGGAGTATGTACTCCAATTCCGTTCAGCGGCAAAAAAACTTGCAACCTGGACAATGTTCACAAAATTAAACATAAGAATGTAAAGCAAATTAAAGAATGTTAAGTACTAAATTGTAGGATACGAGTGGTAAACAAAAAATAAAAAAAAATTGTGAGAGCTTGATTGCAAGAGGTTGTAGAAGCTTAAATGGTTGACCATAGAGGTACCACCATGTTGTAGCTCCCATGTCGTATTGCTCCTATATTGTAAGTGGACTATGTTTTATTCCCAAGGCAAATAAGCCAAATTATGTCCAAACTTTTTTGTGCATATCATCATCTTGGAAGAGTCTTTCAAAGGTTTTGTAGCACTCATTAGCAACTTCTTCATCCGCATATGGTGCTACTCTATTTGACATAGCAAGTACTTCAACACTACAGTACCTCAGAGATAAGGCATATGCAAGGAGGTGCAATGGGGTGGTCATCTTTTTCCAACAATGATGAATTATTATTTCCACCGTATTGCTTAAGGTTTCACATTGTATGGGGTCATTCTCATGTTTTTGTATTTCAAATTTTACCTTCTCCACCATTGTGTCCATGCCATCATAGACATCCCCCAAACAAGGTTTATCCTGTGTCTACAAATTGGAGCATAGTCATGATAGGCTCTGTGAAATCCAATAGAAATTGCAGCCCACCAACTGTCATACAAGACCAATGTCTTGACCTTTTGGGCCCTCTCTGAATTTGAAGCCTTCCACATACTCCACTGGCTGGAAATAACTATTTGGCTCAATGCCTCTTGCACCTTGACAAGTCGTCTCATAACAATAGTATGAAACGCAAATCGGGTCTCAACAACCTAAGTAAGTTAATAACAGTATGTCAATAAATTTTAAGCAAATTTATATACAAATTGATAATTGAACATGACATAAAATTTATTCAAATTAAATAAATAAGGAAAATTTAGTAAATACACTTACCTTCAACCATAGATTAAAATATGACAGATATATCGCCGATAAGTAAACTTATCGCGATAATTAAACTTATCGCGATAAGTAGGAGGCTGCGATAAAACACATAAATTTATCGCGGAGTACATATCGCAGATAAGTTTCAAATTTTTCGTCGACTAAACATGAACTTATCGCCAAAATATCGGCGATATTTTGCCACAATATCTGCCACAGTCTGCTAATAGGGACTGACGACCCAAAAAGTAGTTATTTCACATTTTCTTGTTTGCAAATTGGTGTCTGGGAGAGGAAAAAAGGGTTTGAAGGGGAAAAATGTGATTTGCAGCGTTTTAGAGCAATTTGCAAAAAAATGCATTTCAAATTAAATTTAAGCAATTTTTTAAATTCCCGATATTTTTGCCGATAAGTTGCCGATTTATCTCTGATATTTTCCCGATATTTTTTTTTGCCCTTGGCGATAAGTTGCCGATAACAATATTTTGAACTATGCTTTCAACAACTCCAATTTGGAGAAAGATCTGAATATCAATTGTGACATTTGGTGTTTCATCACAAACATCTGGATCTCCCCCCCTCTTAGTATATTTGGTGAACACAACCTATTTGAGTGCCAACTTTGTGCATCACCGAGTTCAGGGAGTGTACGGTGCATGGTGTCCAAAAAATGTGGTCATATTGTTCCTCAACCAAAGCACCTGCATACCTACAATTTTTTGCATTGTTCGTGATTACCTGGATCACATTCGCACTACTCACCATCTCTATGGCCTCAATGAGAATTCTGGAAATGAACTGTGCATCTTTCACTCCCCTTCACAATCAACTGCCCTCAAAAACATTGCCCCTTTGGGGGACACTGCAATCACATTAATCAATTGACGGTTTCTTGTATCTTTTCATCCATTGGAAACAATAGAAACACTCGAAGTTTTCCAATAGAAGTCCTCTCTTTTTCCAATATGATGTAATCATCAAAATCTTAATTTGAAGTGAGTCTAGTAAGATCCTCAACAGTTGCCTCCAAGTTGGCACACTCTGGGGTTACATCCCAAAGCTTGGCTGCCCCATCCTTGTAGTGTTTCTCCTTACGTGACAAAAGACGCAAGTTTGTATGAATGTAAACCAAGTCTTCAATTTTTTTTGAGCCCAACCGGTTACGCTTCATCGAGTGGATAAAGGAGTATGTACTCCAATTCCATTCAGCGGCAAAATAACTTGCAACCTAGACAATGTTCACAAAATTAAACATAAAAATGTAAAGCAAATTAAAGTATGTTCATTGTTAAGTACTAAATTGTAGAATACAAGTGGTAAACAAAAAACAAAAAAAAACTTACTTGTCAGAGGATCTTGATTGCAAGAGGTTGTAGATTCTTAAATGGTTGACCATAGAGGTACCACCATGTTGTAACTGCCATGTCATATTGGTCCTTTACTGCAAGTGGACTATGTTTTATTCCTGAGGCAAATAAGCCAAATTCTGTCCTAACTTTTTGTGCATTTCATCATCTTGAAAAAGTCTTGCAAAGGCTTTGTAGCACCCATTAGCAACTTCTTCATCCACATATGGTGCTACTCTATCTAGCATACCACGTATTTCAACACTATAGTACCTCGGAGATAAGGCATATGCAAGGAGGTGCAATGGGGTGGTCATCTTTTCCCAACGATGATGAATGATTGTTTCCACCGTGTTGCATAAGGTTTCACATTGTATGGGGTCATTCTCATGTTTTTGTATTTCAATTTTTACATTCTCCACCATTGTGTCCATGCCATCATAGACATCCCCCAAACAAGGTTTATCTGTGTCTGCAAATCAGAGCATAGTCATGATAAGCTCAGTGAAATCTAATACAAATTGCACATGAGCCCACCAATTGTCATGCAAGACCAATGCCTTGACCTTTTGGGCCCTCTCTAAATTTGAAGCCTTCCACATACTCCATTGGTTGGAAATAACCATTTGGCTCAATGCCTCTTGCACCTTGACAAGTCATCTCATAACAATAGTATGAGACGAAAATCAGGTCTCAACAACCTAAGTAAGTCAATAACAATATGTCCATAAATATTAAGCAAACTTATATACAAATTGATAATTGAACATGACATAAAATTTATTCAAATTAAATAAACAAAGTAAATTTAGTAATTACACTCACCTTCAACAACTCCAATTTGGAGAAAGATCTGAATATCGATTGTGACATTTGGTGGTTTGTCACAAGCATCTGGATCTCCTCCCCCTCTTGGTATATCTGTTTCACCCAATCTATCTGAGTGCCAACTTGCTGCATCACCAAGTTGAGGGAGTGTACGGTGCATGGTATCCAAAAAATGTGATCATATCGGCCCTCAACCAAAGCACCTGCACACCCCTACAATTTTTTGCATTGTCTGTGATTACCTAGACTACATTCTCACTACCCACCATCTCTATGGCCTCAATGAGAATTCTGGAAATGAACTGTGCACCTTTCACTTCCCCTTCACAATCAACTGCCCTCAAAAACATTGCCCCTTTGGGGGACACTGCAATCACATTAATCAATGGACAGTTTCTTGTATCTTTCCATCCATTGGAAACAATAGAAACACCCAAAGTTTTCCAAGAACTTCTAATTGGTTCAAGAGATCTCTCTACAAAAGTCTTCTCTTTTTGCAACAGGGTGGTACGAACCTTTTCATACCCGGCACTTGTGCAATCAGCTGGTGCTTTATTGATGGCTGCCACCATCTCCTTCCAATATGGTGATCTCACCAAGTTGAAAGGAAGACCATTGGCATAGAGACAACGTGCAATGGCTTGATCAACAAGCTCTCTTGCCTCCATTTTAAATGCCGTGGCCAATGGACCTCTTTTGTGGGCTGTAATTTCTACTTCCTCTTCTGGTACAGGTACTTGCAAGAGTGGATGTTTGGAGGATTCAAGTGGTTCAGTGGGAAATTGCATAAGTTTTTTTGATCTATTAACCAATTTATCAGCCTCTTCTTGTTCTTTTATAAATCCTGCTATTTGTGCATTAGACATCCCTTTCCCATCTTTGCTTCCTTCGCACATTCCTATTCCTTTACCAAAAGGGCCCATAAAATGAAGTTTGACTCGAGAATGAGCTATTGAATGTTTTACTGTCACATACATTACACTTCCAAAGATATTAGCTACCTCCTGAAAGTTGTGATATTCTTGTGGTATGTCTCCATAAAGGAGATCCTACATCAATTTTGAATTTATCGGCTCCTTGCCCTCCAACTGAACTTTGACTACCGTTGGTGGCTATTCTTGCACAATACAATCTAATTTCTTGTAGCTGCTATAGGGGAGAGGACCCAATATCTAAACGCGTTCCAATGGTTGTGATAGCAGCTGTTAATATAATACCTACACTTGCTGATTTAGTATCCAATATTTTTGGCAACATTGTACCAATAGTTGTGACTTTAAAGTTGTTTATGCTGCCCATAATCGATTGAAATGTATCCCTTATTCTAAAAAGCAACCAATCATGTGATGCCACATCAGTTGCACATGTATGGGGGTCTCTAATGCACTACGATTGGTCTCACATTTTTTTATACTGTTTTGGACACCTTGGCAGAAAGCATGCTGATGTGGCATCATATTTGATGATGTGGCTCTGAAACCTTAGTTACAAGCAAGGGACTTGCCAAGTAAGCTGCTGTAAAAAATGGGAGTGATTTAAAATTTCCACGTACGATTTTGAGAAGCGCAAAGTTAGGGTGCTCAACTACTGGGTCCTCTCCCCTAATAAGAAAATAAATTTAAATTAGAAAATTCAAAAAAACTATGAACATCAAGCATACAAGTGCAAAAAAAGATACACAAATATTAAAATAGATAGCTAAACTTGTTTCTTTATTTCTTAAAAAAATTGAAAAAAACTTGAAAATTTTCTTCCCAAACTTGAAAAAATTCATTAAAGGACTCAAGAATGGGATCAAATGCTTACCTTAGATGCTTTGAACTCCTTTGTGGAAGCTATCTCGCACCCCACAAACGATCCTCTTCGAAAATAATCACCTTGCCTTCAAAATGCCAAAATGGAGACCAAATGAGAAGAGAGCCTAGCTACAAGCAAAATGAGATGAAAAAAGAATGAATGACCTCTTTTAGGGCCGTTTTAGGGTTTAGGAGCAAAAAAAATGTTAAAAAATGATATGAAGTGCTTTTATGTTTTTTTTTTCTTCCAAAAGATGTCAAAATATGAGTCTACGCGCATGGATGCAGCCAGATGCTCTCGGATGCCTTGTGGTACAACGCATCTAGAGAGCATTCGGGTGCTTGGGATGCGCTTCCTGTGCGCATCCCGATCCACATCCTACAAAAGATTTTTTTAGAATGGGGAAACTTTTGAGAAGACTCAACAAAATTTACATTGCCTTGCTTCCCAAAGTTTAAGAACCTTAAAGGCCGGGCGATTTCAAACCCCTTCAGCCTATGCAATACCATTTACAAAATATTTACCAAAGTTCTTGTTAACAAAATAAAGTCATTCCTTTCTACTATGATCAACAGTAACCAGAAAGGTTTCGTGCCCGGTCGCCATATCCTTGATGTTGTTATTACAACTCATGAGATTATCCATTCCATGGCTAAGTGTGGGTCACCAGGAATGGCCTTCAAACTAGATATTTCCAATGCTTATGACAGGGTAAAATGCGATTTCCTGTATAAGGTCTCAGAAAATTTGGCTTCAAGGACAAATTGATCAATTTGGTCAAAGTTTGTGTTGAAACAATCCAGTTCTCCACTATTGTCAATCACATCCCAAGAGAACCTTTTAAGGCTGAAAAAGGTTTGAGGCAAGGGGACCCACTCTCTCCTTACCTCTTCATTATCTTGGTCGAGGTCCTGGGCAGAAATTTCCTCAGCCTTATTGGTCAGGGAAAACTCAAGGGCATCAAGCTGGTAACCATGACTACTGCAATGGTTCTACAACAATTCGTGGATGATACAATCTTGTTTGGAACAACCTCAGTGGTGGAGGCCAAAGTATGGAAAGCTTTCCTAGAAGATTATGGAAGGGCGCTTGGTTAGTATATTAACTATGAAAAGAGTTACCTCTTTTTTCAATATAGAGAGGAATTAAAAAGGAAAATCAGATGTATCTTGGGGTGTCAGGATTATGCCCTTCTTGGAATCTATCTAGGCCTTCCCTTTACAATTAAGGAAGTTCCCCAATCCTTTTGGAACTCTTTAATGGAAAGAGTACAAAAAAAGTTGGCTGGATGGAAGGGGAAACTGTAAAGTAATGCGGGCAAACTCCAACTTGTAGTTTCTTTGCAAGGAATTTCACCTTACTTCCTTTACCTTTTTAAGATCACAGGCAATGTGGCCAACAAACTAGATAGTAGAGACCATTCGAAAGACCTTTCTATGGACATGCATGGAGGAAAAGTAAAGTATGACATTGGTCAATTGGGATACAATATGCAGACCAAAGAAGGAAGCGAGATTGTGGTTAAGGAGGAGTACCCCCATGAATAAAGCTTTGATGGCAAAGATTGGATGGAAACTGGCTATTCACAAGGCAGATTGATGTGATATAATGTGTGCAAAATACCATGATTTAGAGAAATTCAAGAAGAACCTCTTCAATTCCACATTACCCAAATGGGTCCAGGATATGGAATAACATAATTAAAGGGAAAAACCATGTCCAAACTGTGCTGAAATGGCTGATTGGGGATGTAAAAGTTGAACCATAGAAGCAAAAATCTGCAAAAAAACTCGATTAATCCCGAATCCTAGAGGCAGTCGATTTTCTCCCTAAAAAAATCATTGACCAAATTTTCAATGACCTTTTTGCATTTAAAGCGCATTAAAATCATATTAAAATCATATTAAAATCCCTAAAAAATGGCAAAATAATGTAAAAAATCATTGCAAAAACCTATGAAACCCAACAAAAAACTCATGAAATTGACGAATCACTCAAAAATAGGGTTGATTCCAGGATAAAAGCAAAGTAAATTCGGAATCAGCATGGAAAACAATTGTAATTTTATCCCTTTAGTTTTCTTTCCTACCTTTGCAAAACCCTAAATAGAGGAACAGGAGGAGCAAGGGCAGTCATTGACAAAATCTGAAAGGGCCTCAACATCCTAAATTGTAGTGGGCATGTGTTCTAAATCGTGGTCTCAATATGACCTCAGCTCTCTGCACGCCTCGTCAGTTGGATTAATTTTAGAGAATAATTTTAAAATTATAACTATTATGCACTTTTATAGAAGGCCCTTTAACAGGGAAGCAATGAACCCCTATAATTTATAATTAATGTTATAAAGTAGTTTCAAAATTTAAATTATTATTCACTATTAATATATATTAATAGCATAGAAGCAAAAAATGGCAAAAAATCGTGATTATATGCAATTAATCAAGAGTCCGCATGTGCAGTGATTTAATGTTTTTTTGTGATTTATCGGGCAATTAATTGGCAAAAAGCAATGGTTAATCGACAAAAAAAATTGTGGGAAACTAGCAAAAACCCTAAAAGCGACGCTAATAAGAAAAACCCGCAAAAACATGGCTTGATTCTCTATGAAATCAACGTGCGACGCTGAAGACTCAACTAGGAAAGTTGGGTCAAAAGTGTTGTGAAGTCCCGAAGTGTTGCAGAGTCGGGAAGTAGCGTGGGAGATGGGCGATTAGCCGATTACAAACAAAATTTTCATCTTTCTACATTGAATATATTGTATAGCTTGATTAATACTATTCCTTTTTTTAACATTGATTTTGTTTGTATAAATTTTAAATATTGAAATTGTTGCAATATGAAACAAAAGAAGACCGTAACAAAGCTGCCTTATTTATTTGTGGCGATATGATCTAAAAGAGCAGGGTAACTAAGTTTTGCCTTATTTATTTTGGAGAAAACAAAGAACCCTACGATAACCATTATAATCATTTTAGGCTTGTCAATTATGACATAAGTTCTTACGATTAATCAAATTGCTAGATATTTAAAACTCTATTTAATATTAAATTAAATGATTCATGCAATTCAGTCTCTAAGTTCAAGATATATAAAGTTGTTTTGGTATATACGTGTATATATCACTTCACATATGTGTATAACATACCAACTTTGTATATAATTGTTTGTTGAATATATATAATAAAGGAACTTGAGAGAATTTTAGAAAAATGAATTCTATTTATGTGAATATGAAGATTATCTAACATCATATTTTGGTACTACTTCAAATCATAGCTTGATTGAATTTTTAACAAACAAAATCAATGTTTAAACTTTGAGTTCTCCAAGTTAAAAATATATCAGGAGGAGGTTGTGCAAGTGCTTTGAATCATTTATATGAGACCTTTATCATCTAAACTCTATCATCTTATGCTTCTATGGGTAAAACAATTAGCTTCTGGGAGGATATTTGGTGTGAGGACAAACCTTTGGCGATTAATCAAGATTTCTGCTGCCTCAAGAATGCACTTAACGCCCATATCGGAGACAAGGTGGCTGATTTTATAACAGCCAACAGATCTTGGAAAGATTCACGAGCGGCTTTCATGATGCTCCTGAGCTGTACTGCAAAGCAGTTGAGCTACACAAACTACTCCTCAAAATCAAAATTCCAATCTTCCCTTGTGCAGATCATTTCTATTGGTGCAAGAATAAAGATGGGGACTTCACGGCTAAATCAGCCTATCTAATGATGCCGAGCAAGGTTAATGTCCCGCCTTGGAGTGAGAAGGTTTGGAACCCCCAATTACTGCCCAAAGTCAACTTGTTCTGGTGGACTGTTATGCATGAAAAGAGGATTCCAGTTACCAAATATTTGTGTAATGTGCAAAGAGAATGAAGAGACAATCCAACACATCTTCCTCTACTGCAAGTTTGCCCAAAAACTTTGGCAGATGATCTTCTATAAACTTAACACTCGATGGGTAATGAACAACATTGTGCAGTCCCTTCCCAGTCGCAACCCCTTCATTAGGCAAGTCTGGAAGCAGATTCCCCCCATCTTGCTTGGAGTATATGGAAGGAAAGGAATAATAGAATCTTTAGAGATCTGGAGGCTCTGGTGGACCTTGTGTTTGATTCATTCAGCAATCTATTGAATGAGAACATACAGGTTATGATGGTGAAAGCTGCTACCTGTCCCCCAACTCCCTATGACAACCAAACTGCCAAGAATTGGGGGCTGTCGAGTAAGTATTTGACATACAACAATGCCAAGGCGATGCAAAGAAGCAAAACAAAGTGGATTCCACTGGATCCAGGATGACATAAATTGAATTTTGATGGTTCGGTCAGGGGGGAGAAGGCTGCAGCTGGGGGTATCATCAAATCCCAACATTGGAAGCGAGATTGTAAGCTATACTAGTAATTTGGACGGGTCTACCAATAATCAAGCGAAAGGAATGGGAATGCTTTGGGGCATTAGATTTGCCCTCTCTTGGCATTAAAACACTTGTAATTGAGGGTGATTCCAAATTGATCATTGATGCTTGCCAAAGGGAAGAATAAAATTAGATTGTCTAGTGAGGGAATTTTGGGTGATGTTAGGAAACACCTGCTTGGATTTGATGACTTTGTGGTGCAACATTCTTGTAGGGAAGGCAACAATGTCGTGGGTGCTATGGCCGCGTTTGGCTTGGATATAAAGGGTATCAGATGTTGGAAGGAGGGGAACGTTCCCCCCGATATAATATCCCTTATCAATAGGGATAAGGAAACCAATAACTCATTGATTTGAATTTAAGGATGGTCTGTTTTTGTCATCCATACTAGTTTAGGGACACTTACTATTTGAAAAAGAGGGATAACATTATATGGGGTGCTCAGATTTTCAAAATTGTGTTTTATAGGAATAATCCTAAAGACACCAATCACTGTTTGTAAAAGAGAGATGACACAACACAGGGTGCTCAAAACTTCAAAATTGTGTTTTATAGGACTATTCGCCTTTTTGACAAGTACACGGTACTTGCCAGGAAGGCCGCAAGGGGGAAATTTTGAATTACCCCCATGCCACCCAAATTCAAACTCATTGTTTTCTTGTGGACGACTTGAAAGGTGGGAGACGTTTCCTTAACAACGATCGCCGTGATTCTTGACAGTCTGTCAGGGGTTTCAGAAGAAACAATAGAAAAATGGAGAGCGACAGTGGTGCAAGAGCTAGTAGCATTCTGGTCAAAGGAAAGAGGAAGATAACTACGGTTGAGGGGAGGCAAACAAGGGCAAGGGTCCAGAAAATCAAAGACAAAAATTACTTTATGATTTCAACAATTGGCAGAAACAAGAGGAAAGCGGGCTCGTCGGGAAGAGCAATCTGCAGGGGGGTTGAACGAGGTTATTGCAGCAGATCAGGCTTTGGTGCAAGCAATGCTACGGGGTGGTCGATTAGGGGTTTGACAGCAGATTGGGCTATGGGTGCGGCTGCCAAACTAAAGGTAAAAAGGGTCAAATGGGTTGATGATGTGCAAGGCTTGGGTACAACATCACGCACGTTTCAGACAACCTCAAAGGGGTGAAGGAGAATACAAATTATCTAAGGGATACTTCATCGACCTTGAACAGTTGCCTTGGCTATTTAAGGCTACTTGAACAAGTACAAGCTCTGGCCAAGAAGGTGGAATGCTTATAGAAAGAAGTGAAGGGGGTTGCGAAATTCGGTACCCGGGTGATGTACAATGCTGCCACAATGCTTAATCTTCTCCAAAGGAATCCCCGGGAGAATAATGGAGATGGTAGTAAGGAGCTATTGGATTTCCTTTGAAGAGACTAGCGTCGTCTTTTGGAAGGTGCCTGATGCGGCCAAAGGGATGCCTCCTAGGGTTTCCACTCCCTATCTTCCCTTACACTGGTCATTTGTTTTTTGGTTTTTCAGCCGCCTCTCGACTATTATTCTACCGTAAATGTCAATCGACTGTTAATCTCTAAGTCTATCTAGACTGGTTAATCCAGTGGTCTCTTACTGGTTACCCTAGTGTTTTTGTAAGGGTCAACACCCTTGTTATGCTGCTTTTTAATTCAAAAATATGTGATACCTCAAGATATTTATGTCAGCTAGAATATATATATGTTTTACTTCAACTTTGTGTAGATGTTCATAATTCATATATATTAAAACATTTTTGTTTTATTTAAATATATTAGTGTCCCGTGTTTTATATTTATAATAGTTATTGTAGTTTTAGCATATGTATGTATGCTAAGTTACCACATTCACTCCTGGCATCTGGAATTCGGGAGTCGGTTCGCTGTAAATTCTGATTCGGTTCGAATTCGTCCAAAAGTTTGCCACAGTTTGTCAAATTCACTAGAAAGTCTTGTAGAGGGACCCAGGTGGAATTTTGACAGACTTTTTGCAGATGCAGACTTCCGATTTGAACGCAGGAACTCGGAATGAATTTCAAAGAATTTTGGGTGAATTTGACTAAAAAACACATTTTCATTGACTTTTTCTAAAAGTGTTTTTTGCCAAATTAGGTCTATTCAACCCTCCAACCCTAAAAGTGATCACTAAAAAGACCAAAAAGGTCGTTTTATATGTCATTTGTGCATATGTGGTGGTGTATTATGCTACATTGCGCTAATATTAGCATAGTGGTGTATGAACTTATTTGCTGCTGCATATATATATATATATATATATATATATATATTAAAAAAAATATATTCTTGTACGGACGAACCCAACCCAATTTTTTTTTGGAAAGAATCTCGAACCCGAATCCGAACTGGCAACTTAGCTTTACAATTTACCACTCACTCATGGTGTTTTTAATGGTTAAATATTATATTATTTATATACTTTCAAGCAGTAAGCATTATATATTATAAACTTATAAAAATGTCAAATCTAATTTTTAGAAATAGCAAGTGGTAATACTATGAACTTTCAAATATATTAAATTTTAACTATTAGAACTAGTAGGGCATTAGAGATGAGAATTGAATAATGCTGGCTGATTGTAAGTCTGCTTATTGAACAGCCAACTTGTCCTCTCTTTTGCCAATATTTCCTGTGCTATTATCTGCCATTCATTCATTCAGAAAAAAGGTAGGGCACCTTGATTCCAAAATGTGGGGTAAGAATTTGTAACACAAGCAGCATAAATATATCAAATTGCAAGCATAAGTTGTGTGCATTGGTCAAATTGCAAGGAGCATAAAATGTGATTCTCACTACTACAAGTCCATGTGATTTCTTTTAAGAAAGGTAAATTAATAATAAACTAAAATTAAAATTAAACTTTTCAGTTTTAATAAAGGCTAAGGGGGATTTGAAAAATTATGTCCCTTCAAGGAAGAAGGAAATATAAATGAATGGGATACATCTTATATTATTTAATTATTACTCCTTTGGAGCATGGACCCGAGGTTCAATCTGACTTAAGGACGAAACTCCTTAAGGTCTGGACTTAGAGGATGGAATCCCTCTGAATTACATTACTGAATTAGAGGATGGAAACCCCTGATTCAGATCTAGGACAATTTCACCTAGAGATTGCATGGTCATGTGTTAAAGACAGTTAAAATTGCTGACAATAACTAGTGTATGGTTTTTGAGACCTTTCAAAGACAATCTAACCAATTGTAATTTGCTGCAAATTTAGAGTTAACTTATTAGCCACTGCTAAAGATAAATCTGAATTTTCCTAGCGGAATTCTAAATATTTTATATAATAAAGAATCAAACATGTTAACTAACTTTTTTGAATTGATTTCATCCAGAAGCAATAAAATTAAAATTAAGTGTTTATTTATAAATTGAGTAGATTTCATAATTGTGTGCTAGGGGTTTGATACAAATGAAAATTTCAGAACAGGACATTACACAAATAAATCTTGTTTCCTTATTGTGTTTGTTTGCTCTTCCTACAACTCCTTTGGCACTCACGGCTCCGTTGCTGTTCCTGTTGTTTGGCCAACACACCAAACGAGTGACATAACAGTTGTTTAGGGTTTTTGGACATGAGTAAGTTTGAAAAACATTTTGAAAACTTCACCCGCCTATAGGATTGTCATAGAAACTTCTTCAAAATGTTATTTCTGACCCCAAGCCAACCAGGTTGGTTTCTTGATGATTGATTATGATTCAGTTCCAGAAAACTGGAAAAACTTACCATTGTATAGTATCTTAAAGGCAACCTTGGATATAGAAATTGCTCACAATAGAAATTAGTTTATAAACATTGAATGGTCAAACAGTATGAGAACAGACACCAGGAGTAAATTTTTGAAACGTTACGATAGAGGGTGTATACAATTAATATTTAACGAGTAAAAGCCAAGAGATTGCGTTCTGGTTTCAAGATCCAGCTGACTTCGATCTTGATTCCAAATGTTCCTTATGAGTTGTTCATGGTGGTAACCTACATAGTTGTATGTAATTCTTGGAAGCCTTATGGTGCCATATTATTTAATATAGTGAGTGGCATTGAAGAATCTTAAAAGCTTTTTATAATAAAGGAGAATGGAAGGTATTTGTGATCTACTACATTAGAAATTAGAATACAAAATCCACACTTACAAATCTAGAATACTGAACCAAGTCACATTCATCATATTATTTAAATAATATTAAATATTCCATAGCTTAAGATGTTCTTTGGTTTCAGGGATCTTATCAACATCACAAGGAGTTAAAGGCAGCTCAGGGAATCAAGATAACCGCCCAGGTATCAATTTGAGACTAATAATTTAATCTATATGAGCATATGTTTTCAAATTTATATGGACAATAAAATTTAGCTGCAATTTCTTGATTTCAGGGTCTTGAGCATGCCATAGCAGGAACTCAGTTATATGTTGTTGGACCTGATGATGATTTAGATGATGTTAAGGAAGAAGCAATGCAAGATATAAACAATGTAATGTCTCGGATTGACAAGAGTGGGGAAGGAGTTTATGTTCAAGCTTCAACTCTTGGCTCTTTGGAGGCTTTACTTGAGTTCTTGAAGACCCCAGCTGTGAACATCCCGGTTAGTGCAATTGGTATTGGGCCTGTGCATAAAAAAGATGTCATGCGTGCAAGTGTAATGCTTGAGAAAAAGAAGAAAGAGTATGCTGCCATTTTGGCATTTGATGTCAAAATTACTCCTGAAGCTCGTGAGCTTGCAGATGAAGTTGGTGTCAAGATATTTGCAGCAGACATTATTTATCATCTGTTTGACCAGTTTAAAGCATATATGGATAATCTTAAGGAGGAAAGGAAAAATGAGGCTGCAGAAGATGCTGTTTTCCCCTGTGTACTGAGCATTATGCCAAATTGTATTTTTAACAAGAAGGATCCTATAATTGTTGGTGTTGAGATTCTTGAAGGCATTGCAAGGGTTAGTTTCTAAACTTAGTCAATTTGGTGTTACGATTTATGCATGTAAAAGATTGTTTTATTGTTTTTGGTTTGTATAAAGCCATATGTGGTAATTGCATCTACAGATTGGCACACCATTATGTGTTCCCACAAAAGATTTCATAGATATTGGCAAAATATCTTCAATTGAGATCAATCATAAAGCTGTTGACAAGGCTAAGAAGGGTGAAAAAGTGGCCATGAAGGTACATTAAGAAGCTGTCTTTGTTGTTAATAAGTTTATATGTTTTTCCATGCTAAATTTTGAAATGTCTTTGTTAATCACTTATCATACAAACTTAACAGATTGTTGGGAGCAACGCTGATGAAGCACAGAAAATGTTCGGTAGGCATTTTGAAATGGAGGATGAATTTGTGAGTCATCTCACTAGAAGATCCATAGATATATTGAAAGAGAACTACAGGGTAAGATTATTGGATATCTGCATGTGTTTTATCATTATGATAATAAAGTATTGGCATTTTTCATTTTTGGCTGATAAAACAATCTTTCAAGGTCTAAAATGGAATATTCTTCTAATCTTTTCAGGATGATTTGTCCAATGATGATTGGAAACTCGTGGTGAAATTGAAAAAACTATTAAAAATTCCTTAAGCCACTACAAATTATGCATTCTAGAATGGAACTTTGGATTGGAGTAAAATCTTCTGATGAAAAGGGGAAGATGCGCCCTGCAGTATCACAAACACCACATTCAGGATAACAAATGGTGAACTCTGCTGATACTGGAAGATTAGCTTCTGCTTCTTATGTTTCTGCATCCTAAGCTGCTTCTATATGTTTTGGGATGTGACCTATATGTTGCATCTCTGGCTACAATAAGACAGTAGTGAATTTCCTCTATATGCAGGAGGGCATTTGAATGCCTCTGCTGTTTAGCTCGTTTTCTGAAATTTAAGGGGCAAGTGCAGTCTTGCCATTTGAGAAATGGAAGAGATTGATTCCAGGAGTATAGATTTTGTGTAATGATCTGTTTTATGATTTCTTGAGGTAACAAGGAAAATATCATGAAACTGTTGTTTTAAATAAAAATTCATAATTTCGCGCAAGTGTACAAAACAAAAAATATTTCCATGTTGACGAAGTCATACCAAATAGTCTCAATATTTATCATCACTTTGCTTTGTCTTTTTTCATTTACCTATTGGGCCAAATTTCAAATAGAAAATGTTGGCCCAATTTTGTCAATCTTTACTAGACAGTAAAATAAAAAAATTACAGTTTTTCGAATATATCTATTTATATATATTTCACTTTTTATTTGCTCTAAAGATTATGGTTTCTCATATTTGGTGGCACAAATAAATTGTTGTAGCAACGTTCAGGTTCTGGACTTGTGCTTGTTGCATAATAATTGGAAATAGAAGAGTAGAATAAATATTTCTGCTGGCACCCTCTTTTAAGAGACAGAAATGTGATGGAATTACAAAGATCTTGCTGAATGTACCAGGTGTTTTCTTTGATTGAAGCCAAGACCTCATTGGAATGAATGTGGATAAGCAAAGAGGGCCCAACTAAGAGCATCATACAGATTGTATTTTAAGCTTTGAATGAATTGTTTCCCAAATTTATATAGGTATATCAGGGTGCCACGAATTGCTGGGTCTTTGGCAGATCGTTGAGTCTCAAGCTGAGCTTGGCCTGCTGAGGCCTGGGGAACTTGGCCATGAATCTTCTTTTCTGCCAGTTTTGCCTTAGACCTGGCCAGCCAAAAATCAGAAACAGAGTTTCTGGCTTATGCAACTATTCAGGCACATTGGACTTTGAGAGGTCTCTAGAGTGAGGCTCTAACGGTAACAGACACCTTGAATGGTATCAATGTGTCTTCAATCATGCAAACAATAGTGGGAATTTGTAGGGCGCCTTACAATTCTATGGCCCCCAGCCGGGGGAAGAATATAATAATAGCCCCCCCCCCCCCCCCCCCNGAAGAATATAATAATAGCCCCCCCCCCCCCTTCCCCCTCCTCCCTCTATATAATTGAGGTAGATTATTGTAGGGGGCTAGAGTAACAATTATAGTTGGGGGGATCTTAAGACGCAATAAGCTATCAATTTCCAACCCTTGCATAGTATAGTCCTGGTGTAGGAGCACCTCAACACCATTAAGCCTCAATAAGGCCATATTGTACTAAGGGCAAAATAATGAATTTGGAAGTAATTATGCAAGGTGGGGGTTGAAATAGTGTCATAAGGCCATATCAAAGCTATTAGAATAGTTGTTGAGTCATTTTTGGGTCGTTTGGGGAAAAAGAGCAAAAGTTGCAAAATGTTGACAATTGTCAAATTGCAAAATAAGTTGCAAAGTGGACAAAATGAGAATATGAAGAGTCATTTCTTGCTCAAGAGTTGGTTAGGGTAGTTGAAGAGGTTTAGGAAGTTAAAAAGACTTTAAATGTCATTTCCCACGTTGTAAAGGCAGATTGATGGGTTTGAGAAAGAATTGAATAAAGAGATGCATTGTTTTTATATATATATTTTAGGTTTTATCAGTCGTTTTTGGCTTGGTATGGCCCTGTATGGACCCCAAACCCATCTCTCTCTGGTTTTATTTGAAAGGTATGTGAACTACGGAAATTATGCAATTGGTTTGAGGTCATTTCATCAAATATTAAGAAAGTTATGCCCATTTTAGTGAAAACAGTCCAAGTTCAGATTTTAACAGGGCAGGAAGCAAACTAATTGCATATCTTTCATTTCTATGGTTAGAATCCTTCTACAAATTGGTAGAATTAAAGGTTTTTATATGTTCTTTAAGACTCACAAGGTTGCAAGGTATAAAGTTGAAGATTTGGCCTAATTATGTGATGCCCTAGATGGTTTTTGGGGCTTGTTTTCATTGTTCCTTTTATGTACAAAAAGTGTGAGCAACAGATTTTTGAAGCCTTTGGTCCAATGGAACCTATGCTAATTTTAAGATATGTTGTAGAACATCCAAATGGGTATCTAAAAATGTAATCACAATCCTGCTATGTGTCCTATATCAAAAGTTATGATTGCTGCTCCAATTTGAAAGGCTACAAGGCTAACAAGCAAATGGGAGGCATTTGTCTCTAGAGCAAGGCTGCTCTCATCATAAATGTTCAAATGGTGTTTGCTAGGTTGAATTGACATTGTTTAGCCTAAAAAATGAGAGATCCCTGATTGGCTTGGAATTGGAAGTGTTTTTTTATTTTTTTATTTTTTTAATGTATGTTTGGGCCCATTGTTCAAAGCTGAAAGGATTGAAACTACCTCAAGAATGAAGTTTTCAATTTTGTGAATCAGATTACTGCCAAGTGCATGGAAAGTTCGTTGTTGTGAACCTCAGTATTGCATCAAATTGGTATCATAGCTCAGAAGGTTTGGGCATGGTGAGTTGTTGGGTCATTTGGGGAAAAAGAGAAAAAGTTGCAAAATTTTGACAAAATTGTCAAATTGCAAAATAAGTTGCAAAGTGGACATAATGAGAATATGAAGAGCCATTAGTTGCTCAAGAGTTGGTTAGGGTAGTTGAAGAGGTTTAAAAAGTTAAAAAGACTTTAAATAAGTCATTTCCCACGTTGTAAAGGCAGATTGATGGGTTTGAGAAAGAATTGAATATAGAGATGCATTGTTTTTATATGTTTTTCAGCTTTTATGTCATTTTTGGCTTGGTATGGTCCTGTATGGACCCCAAACCTATCTCTCTTGTTTTATTTGAAAGGTATGTGAGCTAAGAAAATTCTGCAATTGATTTGAGTTCATTTCATCAAATATTAAGAAATGCCCATTTTAGTGAAAACGGTCAAGTTCAGATTTTAACAGGGCAGCAAGCAAACTAATTGCATATCTTTCATTTCTATGGTTAGAATCCTTCTACAAATTGGTAGAATTAAAGGTTTTTTATATGTTCTTTAAAACTCACAAGGTCGCAAGGTATAAAGCTGAAGATTTGGCCTAATTATGTGATGCCCTAGATGGTTTTTGGGGCTTGTTTTCATTGTTCTTTTTATGTACAAAAAGTGTGAACAGCAGATTTTTGAAGCCTTTGGTAGAAAGAAACCTATACTAATTTTAAGATATATTGTATAACATGCAAATGGGTATCTGAAAATGTAATCACAGTCTTGATATGTGTCCTATATCAAAAGTTATGATTGTTGCTCCAATTCGAAAGGCTACAGGGCTAACAAGTAAGTGTGAGGCAGTTGTCTCTAGAACAAGGTTGCTGACATCATAAATGTTCAAATGGTGTTTTCTAGGTTGAATTGACATTGTTTAGCCTTAGAAATGAGAGATCACTGATTGGCTTAGAATTGAAAGTGTTTTATTTATTCATTTATTTATGTATTTTTGTTTGGGCCCATTGTTCAAAGTTGAAAGGATTGAAACTACCTCAAGAATGAAGTTTTCAATTTTGTGAATCAGATTACTGCGAAGTGCATGGGTTTTCATAGTATTCAACAAAAGCCTACAATGTATCTTCCTTGTTAGAGGTAGTACCATTGTCTGTCTGGATGCCATTGATATCTTCTCTGATCTATTTAGCTCTAATAAGGTTGAAGAAGTACTTAGAACCTCTATCCCCATCCTTAATCCATCTGGCCTTGGCTCTAACCTTTTGACCTTGAATTTTAGTGTTTTGGATCTTCCTAAGATTGGATTTAGTGCTGATAAGAGATTTTTCCAATTCAAAATCGCGACCCTTAGTCTGCAATTGGGTTTCAATTTGGTTCAATTGCCTCTGGTAAAATTTTTCTTTCTGGTTCTTATCAAGGGCTTCTTTAGTCCCAACGATTTGGAATAGATTCCTCCAAACCTTAACCAGCTGAACCCATTTAGCTCTGGCAGAGAGCTCAGAGTTGTAGAATTTAGAAAGGGCTTTAGCAGTACGCAGAGCTTGAAGGGAATCCTGCTCCTCAAGGAGGGATGTATTCAGCTTGAAGAGGCTCTGTCTCTTTTTCTTGAGGATAGGTGAGGGTAGATCATCTGGTGAGATATTAATATGAATGGGAGAATGATCAGATAGACTAACAGCGGTCACTTCCACTGGGTTCTGTCTAGAGTGTTTACTAATGCTAAAACACGAAGGGTTGAAGTACACCCTATCCAGTCTGCAATATACTCTATTTTTATTGGCTTGATTATTACACCATGTGAACCGGATGTTGTTGTATTTTTGTTTCATATTCTCCAAAGGATCCTTAATTTGGAATCTTCTCTTAAACTTGGCCCATAAATCATTTCCTTTCCAACTGTGCTTATTCCCTCCACATTTATCCTCTCTACTCTCAATCATATTGAAGTCCCCGATGAATATCCATTTGGAATCATGTAGATTGGTTGCCAACCAATCCCACAACTGTGCCCTTTCTCGTAGTCATTGGGGGCATAAATATTGCATATTCCTATTTCCTGATTGTTGTCATTGAAGATTCCCCATATAGCCCTCTGACAAGGGGATGTACCTTTAGAACTAATCTTATTGGCCCACTTGTCACTAATCAACATGGCCACACCTCCTTTCCCTCTAGTATGTTCTGAGTAGATGCATGTGGCCTTATTCCATATGAATTGAAGGGTATTTAGGGCTTGGAATCCAGTCACTTTGATCTCTTGGAAGCAAATGATGTCCTTATAGGGAATCTTGTTGCACCAATTCCTAACAATATACTTTCTATCTGGCATTTCTAGACCCCTGATATTCCATCTAAAGATGTTCATCACCATAAAGATTTGGGGGGATTTGGATTCTGGCAGTCATTAAAGCACTCTGGGATTTCCTTAGTTTGATTCTAAGGTTTTTCTACTGTTTTTCAAACTGTTGCTCCTTTCATAAGTTTTCCATTTCTTTTTCTTGGAGACCACTTCTACAAAACCATCCTCCTCATTGTCTTTTTCACTGTACACTGTCAAGGCGAGGTTATCATTAGGAGAACTAGTGCCCTCCTCACCAAAGATCAGGTTCTAGTTTTTATCAACAAGGTGTATGTGTAGGGGTTCAGGAGTCGTGGAATCAGGGCAGACCTCACCCTGTCCAACCGAATGTTGTTTGGAGAAAATCTTGTCATTTTTGTTTCTAATTTTGGATAAAGCTATTTGCTGAGCATTCTGGCATGGGGCATTATCCTCATTCACTTTTTCTCTAGGGGCAGGGATGTATTGTGGCTGACATGCAAAAGGATTCGACACCTCCTTGATCGGGGTAGCCATTTGGACAACAAAGTCATCTTCAAAAAGAGGGTTGGAAAGGGACACAAATTTGTCCAAATGGGAATCCACCGTATCCTTATTAATGACCCTGTTATTTTTAGTAGTCTTCGAGGCATTATCATCTTTCCTTTGGGTGTTATGTTTTCCGTTGTCATCATTAGAACTCTTCTACACATTCTTAAGGAGAGGGCAGTCTCTTCTGTTGTGTCCATTGAACTTGCAATGGAAGCAGACGCAATGTCCCCTAACTTAGCTGTGGGTCAAATTACTTTCTCTCCTTCAATTTCCAGTGAAATTTTGTCGGGAAAAATAACCTCTGGGTTAAGAATGACTAGGGAACGGGCGTTGAGATGTGGAAGGGTTACTCTGGCCTCTTCGACTTGAAGCACCGAGCCTAAGGGTTTGAGGAGAAGTAGTATAAATTGCTAGAATTTCGGCTGTACATTTCTAATTTCAATCCACGAAGGGGAAGCCCAAGCAATAACATTGTCCGAGCTAAAACTAGGAGCCCACGGGAGAGCTCTTAAAATAGTTTGTCCAACATTCCAAAATTCTTTATTTAAGGCTTTTTCTTGCATAGAATGATTTTTGAAAAAAATAAAAAATAAGCCCCTTTGAACCATGCAACTAAAACTAACCATTAAGCCCATTTTTTCCCCATACATTACCTATCCAATCATCCAGGAACTTTCTAGCAGGGAGGAACTTCATATTCATGCAAACAAAGAAGATTGCTACATTTTTAAAACGGGATTGCTCAGATTTTATAGCAGATACCATTTCTGCGTTTGGAGAGAGATTGAGAATCTTGGGGTCGGGCGACGGGATCTTACCTTCATCTCCTCCAACTTTACCCTCTCCCACGCATTCTGTTGGGCTTCCAAAGTTACCTCCTCTCGGTCTATTTCCATCAGAACTAGTTTGTTCTCTTCTATAGTTATCAACTACTATGAATTGTGCTGACTCTGGTAAAACCGTTTCTTATGCAACAACTGCTTTGTAAGAGGGTTTAACTTGTTCACTGGCTGCTTTAATGTTTTGCACTCCTTCCTTCTTATTACCACCGGAGCTGTCATTTCCATCATTAAGAACCTCTGCGTCCATCAGAGAGAAACTCGTGGCAAATAAAAAATTCTTGCAACTAGATGGCTCTCATAACTCGATAATAATGACACACTCAATCGAGCCAAGGCCGAAATGGGGACAAAAAATGATAAGAAGAGGTGCATTAAAGGCACACACACGAGCAAGAGGAAAAAAATGAGAGAACACAAAAAAACCTAAAAGAAAGACCAAATAAACGCAAGCAAAGGAAATAGAGAATGAGGACACAACACCCGCCACGCCAGCAGTACGGAGGGCCACGGGTCCTCCTACTGCAAGAGCAAAGCACGAACACCAAGGAACCCACGGGCCAACTTACAGAGCCGCATCCTTTCACATTTTAATTATTAATCTCTTTATAATATTTTAAAAATATCTATCTAAATTAATATATACACATAGAAAATACATAAATAAACTACATATATACACACATAACTTATTTTAAGTTTTACTTGCATAATATTTTATTTTAGACATTATTTGCTTTATATTTTATTCAAAGCTTATTTTATTTTTGAATACTAATGTAATAAATCATAAAAATTATGTTAAATTCTAAAACATAAATTATTTGACTTTTTCTTCAAGAGTTAATTTATAATTGTATGAATATCACTATCTACATTACTAAATAGATGCGCACATAAAAAGGTAAAAATATATATAAGAAAAGACATAAGGAATATTTATTTAGTATTATTTTATTTCAAATATTATTTACTTTAAAGAGTTATATTTCATTTCACATATCAATTGGTATTATTATAATAAGACACCACTAACTTTATGTTTGCAATTTATTATTAATAATTTTATATGTAAATAAGTGTCAAATTTAGTTTTTTTTTTCTATAACATATTCACATTGAATATCAATACAATTAACCCCTTAACCCCTTATATGTATTTTAACATAATAATTAAGTTATATTCTTTACAATTGAAATCAAAACATATAAAATGAAAATAATAGGAATAAAGTTATTATAGCTTACAAGATTGAAATCAATGTTTAAGTATGAGAGTCTAATAACTTTCTTGGAAATATGTAGTTTGAGATGTATAGGAGCACCCGGGAAGGACTAAATGGTGATTTTGTTTCTAAGTTTTGGTTTTCTATTTGTTTCTTTGTGTTTTAGTGTTACAGCAGAATGTGAAATGTTTGATGAAATATTTACCTTTGAAATTGCATTTTCAATAAATAATATTATTGCACACAAAAATCTAAGAAGAGGAAAAGCCAGAAGAACCAAAAACCAATCGAGTTCACACATGTTTTGGGATTCTCCAAGGAAGATAGAGAGGTCACGAAAATCTCAGGAAACAAAGATAGAGACAGAGTGGTGATGTACGTCGCAGGCTGGAAAATTAATCTGCAATATTAATTTTGAGACAAAAATAATAAAATAAAGATCTCTATTTTCACAGAAAACAAACTGGGTTCATTTTTTTTGGAAAATCAGAATTGGGTTCATTTGATTGTGGAAATTCAGAATCAAAATTTTAATTAATTAGAATCCGATCATTTATCCAAAACTATTTATGAAGGTTATTAACAACAATAAGAAATACAATCATCCAACCAACCAAAACTTCTTATGAAGGTTTGGGTAGTGACCGTTTGGTTGTTGTTTCACACTAGCTTATCTTTTTTGACTATTTTTTGTTGTTCTATGATTGTGTGTTGAATGTCTCTTGTTGTAAGGGGTTTTGGGGCCCTTTCAAGCCCTATTTTCCACTATTAAAAAACAATAAGAATTATGTTGTTACTGATTATTACAATTATGTAGTATAAAATATTTATTTACTCTAACAATTTCCTCTTATTGCATCATTTTTGGAGTACAAAGCAAGGAGTGAAAAAATTGAACTATATTTTTGTAGGTCATGGTAAAGATGTCAACAATTTAGACTTGAATACTTTATTAGAGTTGAACATTCTATATTTTGTACATGATTGTAAAAATAGTCTTATTGAATCTTAATGTGTTTAGTACACACAAGCTTCAATACTTCTTGATTGTCAGAAAAAAGAATTGTGATAGGGGCAACCTTGTTATGACTTTTTCAGATTTACAAAAAATGGGATATGAAGGTCTTCTTATGCTCAATCTGAATCCAATCCATGTCTCTATAGCCTGCCAAATGCACACAAGAAGAAGGAATTTATTGGATTTGATGGGGGTTTGCCTAGGTCAAACCCCGATTTAGGAACTAACCTTGAAATTGAAATAAATTGAAATGGAAATGAAAGCGTGTTGTTATGTAGCATAGGCTAGATCTTAAAATTGAATTCTTATAGCTTCACAAGCCTTCTTTGTGTTGAAATCCTGATGAAGATGTTGATATTGACTTGTAGGGTTACCTTTATGAAGAATTGATGATGGATGTCATCATGAATGCTATAGATATGAAATTTACTCCTTTTCTTCAATGCCTATGACGATTCTTGATCACTTTCTCTTAGGATGTTTGAGATCTTGACTGTTGAATGCAAGATATAGACATGATTATTTAATGGTCAAGTGCAGGGGAGCTTGCCTTCATACCTCTCCCTAGCATTTTGGATTTTTAATTTCAAATCAAGCTGGAAAAATAGAAGCTTTCCTAATCTTGCAACTTAGCTATTAAACCATTTAAATTTGTGCCCCGATTATCGAGAAAATGACACCTTGAACAACCCTATCTGAGGACAAGGTTGCCTCAGTTGATCCTGTCCTGTGACAAGGTCACCCCAAGTGACCCTGTCCTGGGTCAAGGTCATCACAAGTGACCTTGACCTCCTTATAATGGTAGGGTCAAGGACCTAAGGTCCAAAATGCAGAGAAGGCTGATTTTGAACCAATGTGGGAACAATCAAGCATGATTGGGCATAGGAGGTCATGAACGCCAAAGTGAGGCCTAAGTGAGCACACAATTATATGCAGATACAATTTATGATGCTAAAATTACATGGTTTACTTTGAATAAATGTTTAATTATTCTAGAAGCTCAACTATTATTCTTTTATCCCGAAGAAACAACTTTTTCTTTTCCATATAACTATGCTTATTTTATTATTTATTATTGTTTTAATGTAGTTGAATGTGTAACAAAGGTGTTTACTCATGTATATATGTATATTTATACATAAATATTAAAATGTAGTTGTGCTTATCCCAACCTTTTTATTGTTAGTTTTAGCTATGAGATTTCAACTTGTATGATTGATTGTAGAAAATAAAATACTATATATATATATATATATAAAATTTTCAAAAATAGATTTATACTAAATTAAGAACATGAATATATACTTTATATCTTTTTATATATAATATGAATATATAAAATATAAATATATATAATATATTACTAAAAAAATTAATATAAAAAATAAAAAATGAAAATAATAAAAAATACAATAGGCGATGGAGAGCAACTACAAATACCTCCACCACATGGACCATGGGTATCGTGACCCACAAGAGGCCTTGGCCCCATTGAGGGAGCTCACAGGCTCTTGTTGGGAGCCAGGATATCATTGTAGGTTACAACATGACAACAAGTTACCAACCACAGGGAGCGAGGATCAAATCCCTCCCATCCAAAATATTTTTTTTGTTTTAAAAATCATGTACCATCCTAGAATTGCATCACTATGTAATTCCCCATTTAGCCTGATCTATTTTAGCATGTATGGGCTCTTGCATTAATTTTTGGTACTCTAGCCCCAATTTTGCTTTTCATTCCAACATCTCCTTTTCAATTGGAAGCCCCAAACCAAATTTCTATGCTTTTGGGGGGAATAAGTCAATCTAGTCAGCCTATACTTTGGAATAGGTCGACCTTGATTGCCTATTCTACGATGCTTTCCTCGAGATTTAAACCAGGAGATTGTCTAAATGGTTGAGTGGGAAATCCAAATTCTCATTGGCCCTCTTCAAGTTTTGAGCTCTGAAATATTTGTGAGGGGTATAGAAGCAACCTACTTCTCTTCATTTAGGTAAGAATGCGTCATATCAAGCATTCATTCTAGAAAGCATCCATAAATACAAGAAAGCATAATAAGATGTCAAGAGCAAGATCAAGATCTCAATCCTTTCAAGCATCCAAGATATTTTGGGGGTAATAGATCGACCAAGTTGACTTATTTCCTCATGTTTCCCTGAAGATTAAAACTAAGAGATTATCTCAATATTTTTGTAGGAAATCCAAATTCCTGTCGACCCTCTTCAATTTTTGAGCTCTAAAAAATATGTGAGGGGTTTATAAGAAACCTATGTAACGCCTTGTCTAGGAACCCATGAGAAATTAACCTAACATGATACTAAGTTGAAGAAATATTTTTTTTCTTTTAAATGTTTAAATAAAAACTATGTGAATGCAATTACAAGCATAAGTTAAGACATATATTAAAGTGCATTAACTCAATTAACATTCCCAAGGATTCCAAGATGTGGTGTTACTTTTAACAATATTAACTAAACTACTAAGAACAACCATAAGGTAAGCTAACATACATATAAAAATTGAATAATAAGATATAACCATCATAATAATATAAGAAAAGATACAACTGATACAACATGGTATACATAATAATACATCTTCAACTGCATAAGTCGTAAGGATCACAATAATGAATCAAGTCACATATAAAATACACAACATCTCTTGAATAGATGTCCCAAATCAACACACGATAGAAATATCATGACGATAATAAGAAATTCTCCAACAATGAACAAGATAGTAGCATCTAGGATCATCCAAATAATAGAACACGAACATAAGATCTCAATGGTAAATAGAATCACTACCACCCAACCACGCGGAACCCTGAGGTCCACCCCACCGTGCTGAGGAGATAAACACTAGGCTCCACTCAAACATACAATAAAAAAACAAAAAGGGCTAATACAAAGGTACAAGGATGCAAAGGTTACAAGGTCAACAAATAGGTGTGATTGAGACACACTATAGATCATAGGTCAACATAAGGGTACACAAAAAAATGATAAAGAAAAAATAACAAATACCCAAATACCAACAAATACCAACTACCAAATATTAGAGGCAAATTCAGAACCTACAGAGGAGACTTAGGCTACATACTAAGGGAGTGTCATTACATGGTCACCTACTTGAGTTACCTTGGACTGGTCTCTCTGGACCCCAGACCCTCAAGGATCATCTAGTTGAGTTATCCTGGGCTGGTCACTATAGACCCCGGATCCTCAACATGATCCATGCGGAACCAGAATACCCTCTCATAAAAATGAGGAATCTAATCATACCTACTTTCTAGGTATCATCCCATTCCCACCCTTAGCTTGTACAAGCGCTCAAGGCATCGGCAAGGCATCATAACTAATCTTGTCTTTAATGTTATTTATTATTAAGTTATCACTTATTACCAACTTACGATAGGTTACCCTGGAACTAGCCTCTTTCGGCCCTGGACCCCTATCGAAAGCCACTCCCCTAAAATACACCTAGTTAGTCTCCCTTAGAGATTTAAATAGAAAAACATCACCAATGATCAAGTAAAACTCATTCAGGTTCCTTCTCATACTTGGAACATATTGGATCTCAAATAAACATAACATCTCAAAAAGTAATCTTAAGAATGATCAACATGCATATGAATTCTATTATGAAACAAGGTCAGAAAAATAAGATCATGATAATAACATATCACATGATATGCATTTTAAAATATATGTAGTACAAATAATCTCAAGCCTTTAGTGTATTGACGTAGGAAAATCTTGGGTTCATTGGTAATCCTGATCAACCAAAAATATATTTACTGTTGTTCTATAACTTATTTGGAGGCTGCTCGATAAAGTGCTCGGTAACTGCTATTGCTCGGTTACTTGTTCTGTCTTGCTTTACCGACGGGTCTTAGTGTATGTTGGTTTCTCGGTGGTCTCTTTCACCGAGTTGTTTCTGTTGCTCGGTTACCTTCTTATTGAGTCATTGTTGTTGCTCGGTTGGTCTTCACCAAGCTGTTCCTGTTGCTCGGTCGACTTCTTACCGAGTTGTTTATTTGAAGTTGGATCTTTTGGCCGACTTCTGCATTTAATTTTTGTAGTGTAATTAATGTGGGATCTCTCATTGGGATGTGTGTGAACCTAAATCTGGGTCTTTGTTGTTTCCTATGCTAGATCTTTAGGATCTGAGTGCCGACCTCTTTGGTGGACTCTTGTATATATTTGGCTTTCTATTTTAGATTTGAGGGAGTTTTTTTTGGGATAGAAGATTAAGGGTTAGCAAATTTGGATGGCAAGTCTGTAACCTCACATGTATGAAGATTATCTCTTGAATATCTGAATGTATATGGTCAAAACCAGGAAGGCCTTAAAACCCGACATGTAATGAGTTTGATGAATTAATATAAGTTTAGCTATTTATTCTCTCCCTTTCTGTGTTGTTTCTTTCGTATTGTTTTGCAAGTTGGTTTGGATAGCTGGGAGTGCCTTGGATCCCTTTTCTCCAAACCCTCCTTATGTTAGGTGGTATCAGAGCGAAGGTTAGATCTAGGTTTGTTCTTGTAAGCCCTAACCCTAGTTGGTTGATATTGTTGTGGGGTAGCAGATTGTGATCTAAAATACAATTGCAAAGGGTTTCAAGATGGTTCATGGGAGAGGAAATGTAGATCCAGGTCTAGCTAATATGCTAAGACAGATGGCTACAAGATTGGAAGCTATTGAGACAAACTAGTGTAGAGGAAGACATCTTGAAGATGTTAGTGATGATGAGTTGGAAGAAGTGCAAGGAGAAGCCGCACCTGCACCTGTGATGGATTAGGAAGAAGAGAGATTCCTGCCAGCATTGACAAGTTTGAAGTCCACAACTCGGTTTAATCCTCTTGAGTACAATGGAAATTTGGATTATGATGAATTGACAGAATGGATAACCGAGATGGAAAAATACTTTGAGTATGAGAATGTATCAGAGGAGAAGAAGGTAAATATTTCAAGTACAAAGTTAAAAGGTCATGCATCCTTATGGTGGAAGCATCTGCAATTGGATTGAAATAAAGGAAAGGAAAAGATCAAGGTATGGGACAAGATAATAAACAAGTTGAAGGGAAATTTTCTACGTTGTGATTGCCAGATTAACCTAGTAAGGAGAATGCAAAGTTTGAAGCAGAAAGATAGCTCAGTAAAGGATTATACTGAAATTTTTTTTAGATTAGACATCAGATCTGGACATGTTGAAGACGAAGTGGAAAGAATAGCAAGATATCTGAATGGATTGATAAGTTCTATACAAGATGAGATCAACTTGCTAAAGATGGAGAGAATTGAAGAGGCATATCAGTTTGCCATAAAAGATGAGGAAAAATTGAACAAAAAGTATGAACAAAGGCAAAGAGGCAGAGGTGGTAGATTCCCTAGAGGAAGAGGTAGATCTCATGGTGAAAATAGTATATCTAAATCAGACAAGACAAATTCAGACACACATCAAGAGAAAGGAAAGACAAAATGGAAAGGTGGAAGTTCATTCCGAGGAAGATGCAACTACTCCTGAGGTGGATATGGTAGAAGAGGGTTCCAAGGAACTTGTTACAATTATGGTGAATAAGGGCATAGATCTTTTGAGTGTACTCATGTAAGAAATAAACTTGATAGTAGCAGAAATGCTTTGGTGCAAGAAGAATCACCGAATGAACTTGAGAAGTAAGGTAATCTAATGATCATAAGAATACTATGGAGTGAGAAAGATAACCAAGATCCTGTCAGGAAAAGTTTGTTCAAGACCAGATGTAGAGTTTCAGACAAATTTTGGAAGGTAATTGTTGATAGTGGAAGCTCGGAGAATTTGGCATCTGCGGAAACAGTCACAAAGTTGCAGTTGGAAAGAATGAAGCATCTGAAGCCCTATTAGATTTCATGGATCAAGGATGAAAATACATTAATGGTGAGTGAACAATGTTTTGTGAATCTGAAAATTGGAAAGTACTATGATAAGGTGTTGTGTGATATTATGCCAATGGATTGTTGTCATATTTTGTTAGGTAGACCTTGGAAATAAGATAGACATGATATACATGATGGAAGAGTGAATAGATATACTATTTGGGTTGATGGTAAGAAACAAATCTTGTTACCTTTGGTTGAAGAATTTGCTGGTGAGATATGTACATCTGTGAAAGTTTGTTTGATGGAAGGTAGACAATTTGTTAATGATTTGAAAAGAAATGATATTTGTTATGCTTTGATTCCTAACAAACGGAGTAAGAATACAAAAGATGAAATTTCTGTAGAAGTTGAGAAATTGCTCATCGAGTACAAGGAGATAATTTCAGATAATGTACATAATGGTTTTCCATCAACAAGAGATATTACTCATTGTATGGATCTGATTCCTGGAGCTAGTTCACTGAACAAGGCACCACATCGGTTGACACCGACTGAGAATGAAGAACTCAACCGACAAGTTCACGAGTTGTTGAACAAGGGTTTAATCAGAGAAAGTTTGAGTCCATGTACAGTACCAACTGGATTGGCACCTAAGAAGAATGGAGAATGGTGAATGTGCACTAATTCAAGAGCAATCAATAAAATCATAGTTAAGTATAGGTTTCCTATACCAAGGATGGATGATATAATGGATTGTTTGAGTGGAGCAAAATATTTTACCAAAATTGATTTGAAGAGTGGATATCATCATATCCGAATCAGACAAGGTGATGAATGGAAGACTATTTTCAAGACAAAGGAAGGTTTGTATGAGTGGTTGGTTATGCATTTTGGTTTAACTAATGCACCGAGTACATTTATGAGGTTAATGAATGAAGTTTTGAAGAAATTATTGAATAAATGCGTGATTGCATACTTGGATGATGTTCTGATATTCAGTAAGACTAGAGAAGAGAATTTGAGGCATATAAGACAAGTATTGTAGAGATTGAAAGTGGAAAAGTTGCTGATAAATATGAAAAAGTGTTCCTTCATGAAAGAAGAACTTGTGTATTTAGGTTTTGTGATTTCAGCTGATGGTTTGAAGATGGATCCTGAAAAGGTTAAAGCTATACTTAGTTGGCCTACACCTGAAAATATCACTGAGGTAAGATCATTTTATGGATTGGAAATTTTTTACAAGAAGTTTATCAGAAATTTCAGTTCTATTTGTAATGCTATGACTGAGACAATGAGAGGAGACAAAAAAGAATTCAAATGGACACATGGAGCTGGTAAGAGTTTTGAGACTTTGAAGTAGAAGGTTGTTGAATTGCCTGTGTTAGCCTTATCTGATTTCAATAAGGTATTTCAAGTTGAATGTGATGCAAGTGGAAGTGCAATAGGAGTTATGTTGACCGAAGAAGGTAAACATGTTTCTTTCTTTAGTGAGAAGTTGAATGATGCTAAAAATAAATATTTTGTCTATGATCAAGAATTCTATGCTATTGTTCAAGCTTCGAAGAAATGGAGACATTATTTGATTCCGAGTGAATTTGTGTTGTATACTAATCATAAGGATTTACAATATTTGGGTAGTCAGAATAAGTTGAATCAGAGACATGTGAAATGGGTAGAGTATTTTTAGAGTTTCACATTTGTGATAAAGCATAAGAGTGGAGTTTCTAACTGAGCTGCTGATGCATTGAGTAGAAGGAGATCTTTGTTGACTGAAATGAGAATCTAAGTTCTTGGTTTTGATGACATGAAGCATTTGTATGAAAATGATCCTAATTTTTCTGAGCAATGGAGAGTGTGTAGAGCGCCTATTCCAAATCAACCAAGTAAGTATGAAGACTATATCATTCAAGAAGATATGTTGTTCAAAGGTATTCAATTGTGCATACCGAGAGGATCAATGAGAACTAATTTGATAAAGGAAAAACATACTAGTGGTTTGGCTGGACAATTTGGTATTGATAAAACATTGAGTTTGCTTAAGGAAATGTATTTTTGGCCTCAATTGTATAAGGATGTTCAAAAATTTGTAAAAAGTTGTGGATTTTATCAAGTTGCAAAAGGAGTAAGTCAGAATACTGGTTTGTATACACCGATTACTATTCCTGAGAAACCTTGGAGTGATATCAACATGGATTTTGTTCTTGTCTTACCGAGGATAGCAAGAGGTAATTATTCCATATTTGTTGTTGTGGATAGATTTTCTTAGATGACACATTTCATACTGTGTAGAAAAACATCAGATGTAGTACATATAGCAGATCTTTTCTTTAAGGAGATTGTCAGATTGCATGGATTACCGAGAAGTATCATCTCTGACCGAGATGGTAAGTTTGTTAGCTATTTTTGGAAAACACATTGGAAGAAGTTGGACACTAATTTGAAGTATAGTTCTACATTTCATCCAAAGACTGATGGAAAAACAAAGGTTTCAAATTGAAGTTTGGGTAACTTGTTAAGATGCTTAGTTGGAGACACACTAAGTAATTGGGATTTGATGTTGGCACAAGCAGAATTTGCATATAAAAGTTCAGTAAATAGAAGTACTGGAAAGACACCTTTTGAGATTGTTCATGACACACAACCAAGAGGTATATCAGACTTGAGAGACATTGTCGGAGAAGAGAAAAGAAGTGTTGAAGCAAAAAAGTTTGATGAGTTCATGTAGACATTGCATGCGGATATAAAACACAAGTTGGAGGAAAGTAATCAGAAATACAAGGATAGTGAAGATAAATCAAGGATACGTAAAAATTTTGAAGTTGGTGATGCAGTTATGGTTCATTTGAAGAAAGGCAGATTTCCTATTGGAACATATGGAAAATTAAAGATGAAGAAATTTGGTCCTTGCAAAATATTGAGAAGATTTGACAGTGGAAATGCTTACGAAGTGGAATATCAGATGACATGGATATATCACCTATATTCAATATTTCAGACTTGTTTGAGTATCATGAACCTGATGAAGAAGTGACAGTACCGAGTGATTATCCTAAGAAACCAAGAGAGGAAGTTGAGCAGATTTTGAAACAGAGAGTTGGCAAAAGTACAAGAGGGAAGCAATACATGGAATATCTGATAAAATGGAAGAACAGACCGTTGGAGGACTCATCTTGGATTTCTCAATCTGAGTTAGATTCAATTCAGGTTGGACCTTACACATGATTCAGAGAATAATTTCTTTTAACCCCAGGTGTTTGATGCAGGAGCATCTTGGGTTCATTGGTAATCCTGATCAACCAAAAATATGTTTACTGTTGTTCTATAGCTTGTTTAAAGGCTACTCGGTAAAGTGCTTGGTAACTGTTGTTGCTCGGTTACTTGTTCTGTCTTGCTTTACTGACGGGTCTCGATGTATGTTGGCTGCTTGGTGGTCTCTTTCACCGATTTGTTTATGTCGCTCAGTTACCTTCTTACCGATTCGTCGTTGTTGCTCAGTTGGTCTTCACCGACTTGTTCCTATTTCTCGGTCGGCTTCTTACCGAGTTGTTTATTTGAAGTTGGATCTTCTAGCCGAATTCTGCATTTAATTTTTGTAGTGTAATTAATGTGGGATATCTCATTGGGATGTGTGTGGACCTAAATCTAGGTCTTTGTTGTTTCCTATGTTGGATCTTTAGGATCTGAGTGTCGACCTCTTTGTTGGACTCTTGTATATATTTGACTTTCTGTTTTAGATTTGAGGGAGTTTTTTTGGGGGATAGAAGATTAAGGGTTAGCAGATTTGGATGACAAGTCTGTGACCTCGCATGTATGAAGATTATCTCTTGAATATCTGAATGTATATGGCCGAAACTAGGAAGGCTTTACAGCCTGACATGTAATGAGTTTGACAAATTAATATAAGTTATGTTGTTTCTTCTCTCCATTTCTATGTTTATGCTTCCGTGTTGTTATGCAAATTGGTTTGGATAGCTGGGAGTGCCTTGGGCCCCTGTTCTACAGACCCTCCTTGCATCATGTATTTAACCCTTACTTAGGGTCTACACTACCCATAATCCACAAAATAAATCAATAAAACCAATAACATATTTTACAAGCAATTGAGCTTATTTTAACAAGACATTGTTATTAATAAATTGAGTTCATGCACATAAAAATAAAAGAAATTAATATAATATATTTTATTTACTTTATTACACATTTGTTAATATTAATTAAATTAATAACAACCACTTAAACAAAATTAAGTGATATATAAGTAAATTAATAACAAAAAATAAATTACTTAATTTTAACAGCTATTAATATTAAATAATAATGTAACAAATTAATTTTTTGTTTTAAAGAATATCACTACATGCAAATTCTAAAAATAAAGTTTATATATATATA
>MU215360.1:717606-745033 GCA_018584345.1 Thuja plicata
TATATATATATATATATATATAAGAGATTGATGCATGGAAAGAAGCATTTTTGACGATTTTTAATTTTCTTTAAAAAAATATTTAAAATTTTTTTTTTTTTCTAAAAAGAAAGGGCTTGCATATTTTTCTACAACATAATATATATTTTTTGACATGCAAATCTCTCTCTCTCTCTCTCTCTCTCTCACACACACACACACACACACACACACACACACAAATGTAAAAATATCTCTCTTTTTTCTTTGACATGCAAACCTATATTTAATTAGATGCTTATATATATATATTTAAAATATGCAAATCTATATATTTCTCTTTTGACATGCAAATATATATATTTTCTCCTAAACATGATATACTTTTTAAAACATGTAAGTATAAATTTATTTATTTTTCTAACATGCAGATATACTTTTTGAAACATCCAAGTATAAATATATATATATTTTTAACATGTAGATATACTTTTTAAAATATGCAAAACCTAATTCTTGACATGCATAAATAAAAAAAGGAAAATCCCAATAATCTAGAAGAACCCAGATTTAGAAAACCATATATTTTCTCCATAACTTTCAAAAACACAACTTTTAAGAATGACCCTAATCATTTTTTTCTTCAAAATCTATTCTAATAATTCTTGATTATCCAAAATACAATTTTTCAAATAACACTCAACAAATACACATAAGATCTACACAGAAACGAACAAGATAGAAAATATAACATAAAAATTTCAAAGGTTTTAAAACCCTACCTTAAATCAACGATTTGAATTTGAAAAGGAAAAACACCAAATTTCAACCCAAAAATCCAAGGCTTTAAAACCAAATTCTTTAATTTCCAAAGTTCGCCAGAAAATCTCTTGCAACCTCAATGAAAATAGTCCCTCAAATGACCTCCTAAACCTGTAATATAGAAAACCTAGAAAGCTAGGGTTTGACAAGTACAACCCTAAATAAATAACTGAATCATGATTTTCAAACATGCAACTTTGGAATTGAAAGTAAATGTTGAAGTAACTCATTTCTCAATTATGCATAAAAATATTAATTTTGATTTAATATTAACTAAATATTTAATTATTATTTTTTAAGACTTAATAATTAAATTATTTAATAAGAATAGGTGTTTAATTAATATGTAATAATTAAATAACCATATATTAATATTGCATTTGAAAGGTATAATTATCTAATCTTTATAACTAGCCCTTAATTAATCTTTTAATTAAACCATTTTATCCATAACATGACAAAATGCAACATCAACCTAATGAATGCATGCATACTGAAAAATCAACTAAATCCAAATGCAACAAGCATACTCGACAGGGTTCTCGAATTCACGTCACCTTGACGAATTCATATAGGGTAGTCAATCAAATCCTTATCCAGTCATAGGACAAAATGTAGGTTTAGGATAAGGTTTAGGCCTAAATTTTATCTCCCCTCTTTTACCATTGAGGCATAAGTAAGGGTGCACTCACTCCTGCCAATTCAGGGAAGACGATGCCCGATACCTACACACCTGTCATCACAAAGCCGAGCATGTACAAGCACCTCAAACATAAACATAACTATGACTCCGTCCCTCACCATATCAGGCACATCAAACAAAAACATAAAACATACACATCATCCATAAACATGCAAGTATAGGGTCATTAACAACCATAAATACCCATAACATCATCATATGCAAATAATAATCATCATCTAACTAGAAACATGATATACATCAAATAATCAAAGTAACAAAGTACTACATCATCAATAGGTACGATCACAACATCATAACATCATCGAAACCATCTGAAGATCTAACACAAGCAATAAACATGCCTGATAGTATTTGGAATCACAACCAGGAATGGTCAAAGATGGGTGGGTATTACATCCTCCCCCCTAAAATTAGGCTTACTCCTGGAAGCCTACAAAATTACAACTATGATAAACTAATAAATAATAATCCACTATCTACATATGACATATAAGGATCATACAAATATATCACAATCTTTGTGATATCCTCCCTTATACATACTACCATAGGTCCATAATGAAAAAGATAGAAAACACACTTATAAAAAAAGAGGGCCAACAATACCAAACATTCATAATAGCCACCACAAAATTTGAAAAGGAAAAACCCAAGCGGGGGAATCCCAAGTTCAACATTAAATCATAAAAGTGCTATAGAAAATTCAACAATAAATAAAGTGTGACCAGTACCACACAATACTTAGCGAAAAGAGAGAGTTAGGTGACTAGTCCTAGCATAAGAAATTCAAAAATTCAATGCTAGCCCACATAACACATAAACAAATCATCAATAACTAAATAAATTATCAATCACATAACAATGACTAGTATCGGCCACACTTAAGGGAGTAACCACTTCATGACACCCATAAATACAACATCCTGGATGCGTTAGAGAATGTACCCACACACAATAGACAATCACTAAAATAAAATGCATCTAATACAAATGTATCTAAACAATTTTGGCGAAATAATACAAGTCATAAGATATGATGGTTCTCATATGAATACAAAGCATAATTCAATTAGGGACTTAGGTCCTTGACCCAATTGACCTACTATGATGAAAGACACATCCTAGTCTTATAAACACATAGTAAATGATAATTTATTTCAAATTGTACACAATGAATTATAATGTAATGAAAATATTATGAATCATTTCCTAATTTCCTAATTAATCCTATCCTTTCACATTTGATTACAAAAATCACACCATACAGTATGCAACACTCAAATAAGATCTAATCAATAATGTATAAATGTAGCCATTAAATAAACAATAATATCATACTACTAGGGACATAAGTGATAGAGCCATTCAAGGAACATAGAATGCTCAAAGGAATAATAATCATGAACCAAGGCGTCCCTCAAACTAGGAAACTAAAAACCGATGAGCGTCGCATAAACCCTAAACAAAAATACTCATCAATAATAATACTAGGTCAAACGAGGCAACTCAACCATGATCACTAAGCATTCACACACGCGCACACGTGCACGTGCACATGCGCACACACACACACACACACACACACAAACACACACACACACCCACACACCACGAAAGGGATACAAGAAGAAAGCTAACGGGCACACTCACAACAAAAAAATCCCATAGAAAATTACCAACTTCATGAGAATCAATGTAACCAGGGGTCCCAATATTGTAACACGGGTTCTAGCAATAGACCGAGCCTTGATAGGTATTTTGCCTATGAAAATCAACATACATAGAAACATCTCAAATTGAGCTAAGAGATAGTAAAAGCATAATGTTTAGGTTGAAATATAATGACTCTTAAATATATAAAAGTGTTATGTGTCAATTTTTTTTTTCAAGTTTAGCTACTAGACACCTAATTGGCATACAATTCTCAGAGTTCCTAGTGTAGAAACTCGGGCTCTGATAAGATACCTCTCCTCATTTGGGTAAGAATTAATGATATCAATAATTCAAACCAAGCATTCATGTTAGCAAGCATCCATAATTACAAGAAACAATAAGAATACCTCAAGATAAAGATCAACATCTCCATCCTCACAAGCATCGAAGGCATTTCCAAGGCAATCTTTTCCAATGGAGATATATTATCTCCCTCATTGAAGGAAAATTAGATAATACCACCATTAAGAAATAAGATCATAGCCTAGACATTCGTTAACAAGCATCTAAACATTCAAGTCTTAAATTCATTCTTCTCTCTCTCCATCAAGAATTGTGGTGAACTACAACACTTATTGTGCAAGGCTTTTCTTTCATGATTTCCCTTTAGGTTTTTTGTGTGGAGTCAAATCTATTGCACTGAAACTTATGTTTACATTCAAATAAGCATTGTATAATCAAGGCATAAGGTAATTCATATTTATTATCTAGCTTATACTTTACATCAACACACTTTCCTTTAAAGCATAGTTCATTTCATTTTCAAGGCTGATTCCTCAACTGAGGTTTGATTGAGGGAAAATCCTCTCTACCAAACATATCCTCTCTTTTCTATGTAGAAATAGGTGGTTCTAGTTTCAATATTGGGTTTGGAGAGTATAGGACCTTAGCTATAGTCTGCAACTAAAATCATTGGAAAGTGTAGGGAACAAGTTGACCCAGTCAACCTAGTCCTAGGAACAAGTTGACCAAGTTGCCACAGTCCCTAAAAAATAGCATCAAATTGAATCTACAACTTAGTTACAACTTTTGGACTCTATTTTTTCTAACAAAATCAATTTGTTTTCTCTTTGTCAGTCTATGGATTCTAAAAACTATCCTTTCTTTCTTTTTGGCCCAACCCTTAATTAAGGTGAAGGATCATCACACCCAATCAAAACTTAAGTCTTCTTAAGCCTAGTCATATTCCTTCCAATGCAATATAGGAAATAGGCCCAAGGTCATTAGTTTGACCATTTAAACCAGTGATCCCCATTTCTTATGTTAGATTTTGGTGAACCTGACTCATAACATGTTTCTCATTATGATTTTGTGTCTATATCTGATTTGTATGCATTGCATTGTTACATTTTAGGCATTTAGTTCTGATTTTATCAAATTTAGATTCATTCATTGGTAAAGAAGACATAAAAAATTATGCATTGTTATCCCATATCTCATAGATCTAGTCTTTCTTGTATTGCATTTACATGTTTAAAAAACAATAAATAGTACAAAAAATTGCATTTTATGCATTACTGTTACATTTTATGTATCTCAAATTGATTTGAAGGAGTGAATTTTTTATCTTCATTTCATAGTTTGATTTCAAGCTTTCTTTAAGAGTTTCAAGGTGTTCCGTTTCATGCATACGATGATAACTCAGTTCTTCATTTCACCATGCCCATTATATAATGTTGGAAGTTTTTCATTGATCATTTAGTTGAAGGAGAATTTTGTGCATAGGCTATACCAGTTGTCATTGATCTCAACATACTTCTATTGACATATGTTGTTATTTCTATAGGAGTTTCATGATTTTGTTTTGACATATTTTTGTCCACGTTGCTCCACAAATATAGATATGGGTTCGTGATTTGGATAGTATGTTTATGCATACCAAATGCTTCTATAATCAAGTTTGTACATGTTTTGGATCTTCAGATAGAGAGATACATGGTTTAGAAGCTCAGTTTGCGAGTCACTCTATTCCTTTAGAACAAAACAGTTTATCAGAGTATCTGCATTTTATCAATTGGATATTTTTGGTCCTACAATTTTGGGACATGACTAAGAAATATGTGTAATGTGTGAATTCTATTTGGCATTAAATTTTGTTATATCTTGTCCGACCTATTTGAGTGAATAATATGAAGCATTTTGGTGGAAGCGTGTAAAGTAATTTTGGAAGCTAGCTTATTAACTAAAGCATGATTGACTAACTTGAAGTATGATTGGTTTGACATATATATATTTGGTGTACTCCTTTGGTGAGTATAAAGGGTGAATGAAGAAGTAGCAATTAGATATGCGATGATATGTGATTTAATTATATGTGAATTCCAAAAGAGCTAATGAAGTGTGCAAATTATGTTTACTATGTCTCAAAGGAATTGAATTCATGCATTTGTTAGATGCAACTTTAACTGGTCATTTTTGTCTACTATTTCTCTTTTGGGTAGTGAGCCTTCATCTTTTGGGAAGTGATTCCTCTGGCATGAGACTTGCAGTGAGAAATATTGTAATATATTATAGCTATTTATATTATTTTGAGAGTTATCCCTCTCTATTTTTTTCCCTTAATGGGGTTTCCATCATAAAAATATGGTGTTCTCTTGTGTATATTGTTGTAAATTATGTCTCTACTTCAACTATTTATTTAATTACACATTTCTTTCTGCTACATGCATATTGAGGCGAATCTGGAAAGTGCTTAGTGAACTTATTTTAAACGTTTAAGCAAATATTGATTCACCCACCCTTACTATGATCAACAATTGGTATCAGGTCTCGGTCCCTTATTTTAGATTAATCGCTTAAGGAAGATCTTGAAGGTTGAACATATGAAATCTAAGGAAAATCCCTCTTTTGAGTTAAATAATGAAGAAAATCATATGGACGAAGAATTTTCAACTGCTATTAAAGATCTTGAGAATGCAGAAATAAAAAAACAAGGATATGAAAGAAAATCTCAAAAAAGAAACGGAATGTGTCATAAAGCTAAGGGAATATATCAATAAGTTCAGGGAAAGGAATAGGGAGGTCACCGAGGATTTGAAAGAAGAGAATGAATCAATTGTCAATCTGAAACTACAAGTTGAAGAAAGTAAGAAAACTAAGGAATGTCTAAATAATATAATCAAACATAAGATAAAGGAATGAAAAAAGCTGGAACGTGAAGTAGTAAGTTTGAAATCGAAAGATAATTCAAGGAAAGTACTTTGAAGCTTGAAAAAATTATGGCTAAGTAAAGAACTCTAAAAGAAAAATGTGAATAAGGATTTGAAATGGGTGAATACTCAAATCAAAGAACTAAAGACAAAGGAAAAATCAAGAAGAATGGAATTGAATAACATATTGAAGAAATAAACTAACGAAGGCAGCTCCAAAATCAAATAAGTTCTAAAAGAAAATATTTGGTTAGGAAACCTAATAGTCAAAGGTACCCTTCTTTCAATGATTTTTTTTTTCCTGTAACAAATGTGGACATAAGGCTATAGAATGTAGAAGTGGACTTAATCAAAATATTCATTGCTTTACTTGTAAAATATTTGGTCACAAGGATAGTAATTGTAGAAATTAAATTATGAATTTAAGAAATAGATCCTTTCATGGTTAATGTCAATTATGAAATGGTTTTGGAAACAAAGATAATCAATGCAAATCTAGAATGACTACAAGGAATTCAAGACAAATAAATATAAAGTGCTTTAATTAAAATAAGTTTGGATATATTGCTCAGAATTGCATAAGTAGGAACATGAGCAAGGACACTCTAGTAAAAAGAAATGAGCTTGTAAAGAAGATTGATATAGAAAACGTAAGGATGAAATCAAAACAAACTGGAAGAAGAAAGAAGTGGACATGAAAGATAATTTTGTTGCACCTGTCTTTGATGCAAATATTTTGTTTGGAAACTAATACAAAAAGATTTGGCTTAAGGGGCGCTACAATGAATATCTTATTCCCCCACCAAATAAATTAATTATGTTGTCACAACATGTTGATAAGTTTAGTAAATTGATGTACTTGAACTCTTGGTGAATATCATGGAAGAAAATATTGTCACGCGAAAGATTGCAAAGGTTTGGAAAGAGATTATATACACACGCAAAAAAATTAGCGACTTTTTGGTGACATGATGATTTTGGTGGAAAACCCTAGGTTTTTCAACAACATATATAACAATGTTTGGTGTTTATTTCATTATCAATGAATTGGTAAATTTGAGGAGCAAAAATAGGTTTTAAGCATAAATTACTGTCAGCTATGCTAAGGTGCTTGCAAATTTTTCTATTTCATGGATTCTAGTAAGTTTTTTAATTGTGACGATGAACCCTGACCCAAATTTAAGAAATTTCTAAAAGAGCTGATAAGATATGTCTCGGTTGGTGCATTTTTATCACTAATGACTAGGGTAGTACGTCTGAGGATATATACAAGTTTTTTGATGTACAAATTGAAGAACATGACAATAAAAAGATAAAGAATTTTGAAGGTTCTTTCTCAAGAGAAAAATTATAGTTCATCGTCAATTTAGGATACAAGGGTTTGAATATTGAGAGTGAAATTTTTATGATAGTTGATGAGGATTTAGTCAAAATTGTATTGAGCAGATTTCACGATGACTCCATTTGGATGGATAGACTGTAACAGATTACAAAGGAAGCCTTAAAGGCTATTACTGGTCTTTATTCAGATGGAATAGTACCAGTTATGAATTTATTAATAAACAAAGAAGTTGAAGTATTGACAGGTGTAATTGGAGATTAGAGAGCTCTATGAATTGACACCATATCTAACCCACTAGTAAGATATTCCACTCTAGGTGTTACCTATAATTTTTCCTTTTCAAATAGAGACAATTCTACATCTTCTTTTGTCATATATGTTTCTTATCATATGGCCAAGGAAGTAAAAGACTATGATTTATGTAAATTGTTGAGACAACAAATATTGAACAATCTCATGCTAACAAAAAATAAAGGATATACTTTTCATTTTGGATAATTGGTTGTATGATTGGTATTCTACTTTCTAAATTCATTACCAATAAAGGAGAATGTTGTATGGGATGAGAACTTACCTGTAGGAAAAATCAATAGATACTTGAATGGTTTGAATGAAAAGGAAAATGCATACAAAGAATATTTCATTGAACTCTAGAAGAACTTGATTTCAAAATTTAGGATCTCAAAAATTTGCATTGAGATGTACATGGAAAACATTACTTTTTTGGATGATATAAACCATTGTTTCATGGAAGCAGTATTTCCTCAAAATTTCTGGTTGATAGGGTTTGGATAAGAGATAAGTTAATAAGAATGTATGATGTATGCAGAAAAAATTCTTAAACATCAAGAGGATCTTATAGAAAATATGTTTGGCACTTATGAAGAACTCACTGGATCAGATAATACTAGACATGTTGATCTGAAAGAACCCATCTCTAGTAAGAAAAATACTCAAAAATTCTATTGAGGTCTCCCCTCCAGCATCAAAGATGAAGAAATTCAGATATCAAAAAGGAAAATACTAAAATCATTAGACTTGATGATGTTGAAGAGGATGTAAAGTAGAAGATAGTTTCTAAACAAGAAATGCCTAAGAAATTTTTTGGTTCTTCTAATGAAGACCCCTTTGAAAATGATAAAGTGCTCAAAATGCTTGAACAACCTGATGGGATAAAGTTAGTAGGATATGTATGATCATCATGAACATCTTATAAAAAAGAAAGATCAAAGAAACATTTATTATTTACTCTCTAGAAAAATATTGTTCCTAGTACTATTGAAGGGCTACTCCTAGATGTTCTCTTTGAACAGATAAATGAAGATTTGACCATGAAGACCATACAAAAATAATAAGATGATTTAGAAGATAGATTGTAGAGAGCTATAAGTAGAAAGTGTGTTGTTGCACAAAATAAATTGATTGAATGTATAAAATACATGAGGAAATGTGTTGGTGTAGTTTCTTGAACTTACAAGTATTGTCTCAGGTGTCCTGCTACCACTCAAAAGTACAAAACAAAGATTGATTCTAATGACTTTGAGTTGAACAAAATTGTTCAATCATTTGATATTTTCAAACATAAAGATGGTGGAGAAAGGAGAATGATTTATTCATTATAGTTGGAACTAATTTGGATACAGAGACAAAGAGATGATTTTGTCAGTATATTCTAGAAATTTAGAGAGATAGTTGAAGCAAAAATGGATCACTTTGCTAGTCTACAGGAAGATGTTGTAAAAGATGAATTGATTTATATTGTGTCAGATGAATTGGTTGGTGCTATTGACCTACTTATCTAGTGTAATAGTTAGCACACAATGTTTTTATCTACTATCAAGTCAAAGAATTCCTCCCTCTTGGAATTCAAATAAAATTATAAGGAGATATTTACTTGAGAATGTAATTGATATTTTTTAAAATTATTGCTATTAGGGTGATCTATGTAATGGTATATTTTTTATACCCTTTTTCCTTGATGGAAAAGGGGGAGAGTAGTGTAGTAGTGGCTTAGGGGGAGAGTAGTATCAGAGGAGGAGAATTGTGGCAAAGAAGGAGAGTAGTAATATAGTTTTGATAATTTTGATATCTTTTGTGAAGAACAATATTTTTGAAGAAGTATTTTGAAGAGACTTGTTGATAATATTGAAGTGAACAACTAAGAGGGGGGGGGTTGAATTAGTTGTTTCCAAAAATTTAAACATCGAGCCCTTAGTCCTTAAAACCATTAAACTTAAATATCCTAAATTCTGATCTGATTACTTGAAAAGAAAATATGCATGCATCCACAAATCAGAATCACATCTACACAATTTGACACAATATTTTTATCGTGGAAACCCTGTTAGGAGAAAAACCATGGTGGGGTTTATTACCAACAATAAGTAAACACTTTGTTATAATTATAAACCTATTACAATATATGGGGGATGCATATGCATTAATGCTCACTACCTAGACCTCCTTGCTCAAATGAAAAGCCTTGAGCTACAATCCTAAGGAAGGCTCACTGTCTTACAATTTGATCACTATAATGATCTAAGATTTTTGTGAACTATGAAATGACATCTACCTTATGTTTGATACAACTCCAATGTAGCACAATGTACATCATTGTTTAACCCTTTTTTGAAATACTTGTGATCACCACTGAATCTGACTCTTCCTATGCTATAAACCTCTACCATTTGCATCCATGATCCACACCTTCAATTTTCCCTAATTCATCATCATATATACATAAATTGGATGGAAAAACCTAATTCACTATTTCTTCATATCATCGTGTTGAATCTCATGTTTCAAATCCATGTCTGACTGTCAAATCACATCCATGAACTATATCAGCCACCTCGATATCATAAATCTTCCATATTTCACAATTTAGCACTTGCACAACATGATTTACCAATTAATTTTTCCAAGAACAAAATATAATAATAAAGGTATTATTATTGACTGAAAATTCCACCAATATGATCCTTTCGACACATGTGTATCACCAACTCATCAATAAAATACTTCAAGAGCATCCTATAGCATCATGATAAACACTCAAACACACAAATCAACCACAAACATTTATTTTTGCCACCCCTTTTTAACCGAACCTGAAGAACACTATCAACAAGGCCCTGAGATGATAAAAATATGTCATCCAGACCTCTGAAGTAAAAAATTCTAATTTGAAGACACCTGAGTATGCCCCAAACATAATCCTAGGTTTTCTCCATAAAATTATAACTTTATTGTACACATCGAACCTCTTTCTGTCTTCCTGTCAACACTGTCTCTCACTCTGTCTTCCAGTCACCAATTTTGAGCTTGAATCATGCCCAAATATTCATGATATCCTCTTAAACTTGGATTGAAATAAGTACTAACCTTCTTCAATAATCTCCCATGTGCGTGACCTAATATCTGCAATATTTGATTCTCACCAGACCTATGAACGTCCTATTCCACTTACTAACCTACAATAGTTAAGTTAGCGACAAACAAATAAATCTTCTGATCAATTCCTCTAATTCGTCTGATATGTTGACATCAATGGAAACACATCTAATCATGCCAATATACCAATAATCCCCTCTTTGACATTGATGAAAACATGTGATGTGAAAAATAAGTAATTTAATCAGAAACCAACAATCTCACTCCTAGAAAGATAATAAAAAATACTACCAACAATATCCAAAATTATATTTCAGAGTCTCTCTAGTTCATATTCCTCAATAATCTGCTCCCCCTGGAAGCAATATTCCCTTGGTTCTAATATGATTACATGATCTTCACTTTTTTTCCCCCTTAGATGCACTCCACTCTTCTTGGCTAACTTCTCACCTATGTGCAAGTATATGAACTTTCTCTTTTTCTCCTTTGATCTCCAAATTCTTCTAAAAAGATCTTTACTGACTTCACATCTACTTATTTTCCACATCTTATCTTATCTTTTTCACTTTCTCTTCATACTTGAATTTTTTTCACATCTTCTTCTCTCCCCCTTTGACATGAATGACAAAGGTGTATCATTTGTTCTTATACAACTTGTTTTTTCATATCAATGTATGCTTCCCTTTCCTTATCCAATTCTACTACTTTGACAAGATCATCTAATATTATTTTACACACATCTCCAATCCACTAATCACATCCAAATGATAATCAAACATTGACCACTTAACTCACTGATTTCTACAGTTCTGTGTGACTTTCTACAAAGAATCAACTTTAGATCTAACCAATTTATTTACCATGCTTACTACTCCCCCTAAGTAGAAACCTCCATTATAAATCAATCCAACTTGAATGAAATTTCTATGAAGTCCTCTGGATTGATGCATTCTTCTGCATCTTAGTTTTTTTTAGGAAGAGAAAGTCCTCTTGCCTTGCCTTTGAGATTTACATAAGTAGATCCATTTTATGTAGTAGTCATGTTCTTCTTTCTTCTTGTCCTCTTATTGTGATTTTTTTCTTTGTCTCCTTTCTCATTTTATTTTCCTTTCATGTTCTTCTACTCGTGTTTGTCTCTCCTATATTGTTCTTTCTTCCTACTCTGACCATTCTTTTGCATTTTCTTGTTTGCTCTTTTATTGTCACTTTTTTCACCTTCTCGCATTTGCAATTTTCACTAGTAAGTTCATATAAGTTTTATTTGATCTAAAGAACAATATTTTTTCCATCTTTTTCTTTCTTCTTTATAGTCCATTGACTAGCAGTGTGACCAAATTTCTTTCATGCAAAACATCTAACCCTTTTTATTTTAATAGTATCAATCTTCTTCCTCATACTACTACATATGTTTAGATCATGATCATCCCTTTTGAAATTAAAACATAGATATCCTTTTTTGCATTCCACTTTTTTGTGTCTAAACTCATTACAAGCAAGATACTTACCTCTGAACTTGTGATCTTTAGATTCTTTTACAGAGTTCTTCTTGGTTTTCATCTTCTTCTTCTCTGAATTGGACTTATCTTGGTTGGATTTAGAGAATTCTCCTTTCTCTAATTCAATACCATGGTTGTCTATTGACCTTCTTTGAATTAGTATTACTTCAAGCGTAGCTGAACTGATCTTGATCTTTTCCCTATACTCATTTGCAATTCTGATCTCTTCTTCCATGAGTCTAACCCATTGACCATTTGTGTATTCTTTTCATACTTTCTTTTATCTCAATCTCATAAATCAAGAAAATTTGATCTTCAAAAATTCTCCTTTTTCTCTCCTGATGCTATGTCTTGGAAGTTCCTTCAACTAATCCTAGAACTCCATTGTTCAAAAAATGTTTGTCATCAAGATTTCTCTGATTGTGAATCTTATCGTGACTTGCTAATTCTTCTTCCTTGATTTCTTTATCATTGTCAACTTTTCATTCATCTTGAATTTATGATCTCAATAACATGTTCTAACTTTTATTCTCAATAAGAGTTTTCATTCCAATACTTTGTTCATCTAAGCTACTTTTTCAAGAACCAAACTGACTTTCACTAAACTGAGTAGTTAAATAATTTTCATAAGAGTGATTCAAATTATCATACCTTGATGTTCTTTCCTTCACTTGTGAATCTTGAGATGCTCCTTCTCATTTTTTTGTATCATCCTCATTATCAGACTTTTGTAAGACACTTTTCATCTGATTCTGATCTTGTTGTAGTAGTTCTTGATTTATGTTAACATCTTGGACATCCTTGCATGATTTGGTCTGCCCTTGTTCAATCTATGTTATCAGATATCTTACTGCTTCATTATTTAGATGGAAAACATTTTTATTTCTTTTGGGTATTGATTCAATTTCTACTCCACAATCATTGACACTTCTTGATTTTTTATCCTTGAATTATAATCAATATCATTTGTCCATTAACAATCCAACACTAAGAAGATTTTTCTTTAATTATTTTACATATAACACATCATCAATTATATTCTTACCATCTAAGGAAATAGTACCTTTTCCTTTGATATTTCCTCCAGTTTTGTCACCCCATCTAATGATTGGATTATCATATTTCACAAAATTTCTTATGTCACCAGTAATATGTTGTGAACATCCTCTATCTATCGACCAATCATTCTTCCTATCCAATTGTGGAACTAAGACTTTTTTCTTCAATAGCACAACTTATAGAGTTTACAAGGGTAAATACTTCAACATCACTATATGCAAAAACATTACTAGAAGAAGTATCACTAGTCCTTGTCTTCTTAATAGCACATTTATCATGAACGTCAGTCATAATAGCTTTAGCAGCAATTTTAATAGAAGTAGAAATTTAAACTTCAGAGTTATCTCTCCTCTTAATAGTACCACTTTCATACTTCTCATATTCCACCAATTTATTTATATCACCAGTCATATGTTGTGAGAAACCACTATCAACAATTCATTTATATTCCTTGGCGTCCTAATTAGTTAGGCCTTTTTCTTCATCTTGATTAACTAAGATTTCATCATTAATCATACTACTAACAACAACATTAGACATGAGATCTTCAACGATATCTGTAATATGAGTATTTTTCATAAGATTTGTAGACTTAGGTTCATCCTCTTGAATTTAAATAAACACAAATTACTTATCACTCTTAACGTTATCAGATTCAACGTCAGTGACTCCCTCATCATCAACATCATAATAACACTTATTCTCATATTTAAACTTATCAGACTTGTGCTTAGGAAATATTTTTGTACATCTAGAGGCATAATGTCCTATATTCTTACAACAAAATCATTTAAAATACATTTTTCCTTTTTACTTATCATATCCTTTTAATAGTTTCCTTGCAACCAGTGCTTCCAATTCCTGAAGCTCTTTCTCTTCTTCTTCAATCTCTCTCATCTCCTTTTTCAAATCTTGATACTCTTCTTGTAGATCCTTCACCTAGATATGATCTATGCATGTATCTTCCTGATATTGTAGCATTGAAAGATGATTAAAATTTGGGTAAAAAAACACCAAACTCACTCATTTCAAAAGATAATAACTTACCAATCAATGTATCTCTTGTCACAATAGCAACAATTCTGATTTATTCAATAGAAACAACTTTTCTCTTGTAAGAAGGAGGCAAAGATCTTTACACCTTTGAAACAATCTCTCCTTCATCTAATATGCCACCAACATATATGATGTTATAGGATAATTCATTTATCTTAAACATGTAAGAGTTGATGTTTTCATCCTCAGACATTCTTAGAGATTTATTCCTTCCTTTCAAGATTTGTAATTTTGCTTTCTTGACACATACATATCCTTCATGAAGAGTTTCTATCTTTGTCCAAATCTAATCAACAATCTCCACTTCCATCACATTTGTATACTTTGTATCTGATAGGGAACTCAATAAAACTTCCTTTTCTATGATGTTATACTCAAATTTCTTTTCATCTGGTGTAGCCATAGATAGATCTACATGAGGAGTATAGGAGTTCTTTGTGATGGTCCAATAATATTCTCCAATACATCTTAAATGAGTGATCATCTGACCTTTCCATATAGGGTAGTTTGTGCCTCCAAACCTTGGACTATCCTTCTTATAAGTTATCATATTAGATCTCCCTCAACTTGTTAGGCTTCCTTCAAGGGACCAAGCCTTGATACCAATTGTTGATAATATTAGAGTGAACAACTAAGAGGTGAGGGGGTGAATTAGTTGTTTCCAAAACTTTAAACCTCAAGTACTTAGTCCTTAAAACTCTTAAACAAAAATACCCTAAATTATGATCTAATTACTTGGAAATAAAATATGCATGCATCCACAAATCAGAATCACATCCACACAATTTGACAAAATATTTTTATCATGGAAACCATGTTAGAGGAAAAAAAATGGTGGGATTGATTACCCACAATAAATAAATATCTTGTTAGAAGTATAAACCTATTACAACATATGGGGAATGCACATGCATTTAGGCTCACTACCTAGAGCTTACTACTTAAATGAAAATCCTCGGGCTACAACCCTGAGGAAGGCTCAGCGTCTTACAATTTGATCACTACAATGAACTAAGACTTTTATGAACTATGAAATGAAATCTACCTCATGTATGATACAAATCTAATGTAGCACAATGAAGATCTCTGTTCAAACCCTTATTAAAACACTTGTGATCACCACTAAATTAGGCTCTTCCTCTACTAGCAGCCTCTAGCATTCACATCCATGATCCACACTTTCAATTTTCCATAATTCATTATCTTATATCAAGAACTAGGTTGACAAAACCTAATTCACCATTTCTTCAAATCATCACACCAAATATCATGTTTCAAATCCATATCTGACTGTCAAATCATAGCCATAGCCTATATCAGCCACCTTGAGATCATAAATCTCCCAGATTTCATGATTTAGCACTTGTGCAACATGATTTACCATCTAAGTCAACCAAGAACAAAATATAATAATATAAGTATTATTGCTTATAGAAATTCTACCAATTTGATCCTTTTGATCTATGTGTATCGCCAAATCATCAATAAAATATTTCAAGAACATCCTATAACATCATGATAAACACTCAAGCACACAAATCCACCACAAAAATTGGATTTTGCGACTCCTTTTTTACCGAACCTGAAGAACACTATCAAAAAATCTTTGAGACAATAAAAATATGTCATGCAAACCTCTAAAGTACAAACCTTCTGAGTTGAAGATACCTGATTATGCCCAAACTATATTCCTGGGTTTACCCCATGAAATTATATCTTGATTATGCACACCAAATCTCTTTTTTTCATCCTGTCAACACTGACTATCACTCTTTCTACCAATCAACAATTCTGACCTTGAATCATGCCCAAATCTTCATGATATCCTCTGAAACTTGGAGTGAACTAAGTATTTACTTTCTTCAACAATATCCCATGTGAACGACCTCATAATATAAAATTCTCACTGGACCTCTAAACATCATGTTCTAGTGGCTAACCACCAACAGTTAAGTTAGCAACAAACAAATAGATCTTGTGATCAATTCGTTTGATTCCTCTGATATGTTGAACTCAATAAAAACACATCCAATCATGCCTATATGGAAACACGACTAATTTTTTGGCATGTTTCCATCAATGAAAAAGTGGGAGATTTTTGAAAGTTTGTCATTGATGATTTTGTTGAAGAATATTTTGGTGCATTGGCTATACCAGTTGTCATTATTGTCAACATACTTATGTCAAATTATATTGTTATTTCTCTGGAAATTTTGTGACTTTATTTCAACATGTCTTGGTCTGCATTGCTCCACAAATATGTGTGTGTGTGTGTATATATATATGTATGTATATATACATACATATATATATACATACATACATATATATGAGTTTGCAATTAGGATACTATATTTATGTGTACTAGATGTTTCTATATTCAAGTTTGTACGTGTTTAAGATCTTTAGGCAAAGAGATACTTGGTTTTGAAGCTCGACATGTCACTACTTTGTTCCTTCAAAATAGAAAAATTTATCATAGTATTTGTAAACTCCTATATAATTAAACACCTTCCATGTTTACTTTTGGTCTTTGATCACGCTGAGCGGTTCATCAACTTCCAAAATCCTGATGCCACTGACACATGTCATCCCAACAGGGTTTCTAAATACTCCATAGGGAAAGTGCACCTCTTAAATATTTCTCTATCTCACCACGTGTTCCCCGACACACTCTCTCTTTAACAAGGCCCGCTGATGCATCATTAGGGAATATTCTTTCTTAAGGGAGACATCATGGCTAACAAATTTTCTAGGTAGCTGTCATATTTTTTATGCTCGGATTGGTTCATGTAATCATGTCATATCTGATCAATCCATTGTGGTTTTATGGTTGAGCCCAGATAGAAAGTATGTTTTGATAAACCAATCCGATTCAAGCATCTTCCTGGAGCACATGGAATTGAGAAATCCATACCAATTTTTTTGGCATGCCGATCGATTGTAACAAAATTGTAATCATTTTGAGATCATTTTTTACTGAGGTTTGTTCTATAAAGACCCAATGATTTTTGAGTTAAGGAGGTTGGAAATATTGGACCCTGCTTCAACAAGGTGAAGAAATATATTGTATTGTTTATAGAGATTCTACTTTTTTGAGAACAAGACCCTATGGCATTTTTTCCATGGATGCATACTATAACATATATTTTCTGTAGCATTCTCTCTCGCCTTGGTATGATTGATCTTAATAAATCATAGGGATTGTGTACTTGGTGCATTTTCCTTTTTGTTAATCAATGTGTCATGTGTTGAATTCTCATAGGTCTGGTCTAGTGATTGTATGTTGTTTGCAACCTACTCCTAAAAAAAAGGTGTTTAGAAAGGTGTTTAGGAAGTGAGATATTTTCTTTCGACCCTTATTCAAATTGTATTTGTCTGACTCAACATAGTGTTAAATACAATATCTCCTAATGAGGAGAGTTACATGTGCTTTAGGATTATTGTGCCTTAATTATAACCCTTGTAGATGCATCTGATGACCAGATATGAATGTGAGAGCCCTATGTTTGGGGACTTTGGCTTCTTGTTCTCCTGCTAACAATGAAGGGAGCACAGTGCACCATTTTGTGAGTGACTGAAGACACAAAAAATTTCCCATAGAAGGTGAAACCTCTATAAATACCACTTGATAAATTTATAGCCTGCCCATCAAAGCTTTGATTTAGCACTTCGTCGCCCCTTAGCTTAGGTTTCTTGACTAAAGGTGACCTTCCATCATTTTCCCCCAAACACCAACCACAAAGAGCTAACTTCTAAAATATTGGAAGTATTGTTGTATGGCACACCCCATCTCACCTCATCTAAGACTTATGGAACTGCCCCTCGACCACGGACGCTTGCTGCAAGCCAGGGGATCAATAATTTTTCTTGGCACGCCCGGTGGGACAAAGCTAAACTCATCTAAAAAAATTTAGTGCATGCTTTGGTTTTTCAACAAGAATGCAACAAACAAGTGCCACAAGATAAGAAATGGTCAAGGTCTCATTAGAGTATGGACCCAAATTACTATAACCACACTAGCTAGGTTCTCCTCAACCTTGTCATACAAACCAGTTCCTAGTGCTCAAGAGACGTTGCTTGATCTTTAGTGTGAGATGAGGATCATTGAGCTTCAAAGATAACAAAGTCTCCTTTAGCGTTCATTGGAAATATTGGAGGTCTCTGTTGAGGAGTCATTTTTGTAGAAGAGCATGTTATAGAAGACTAGTTTGTACATGAAGAGGTTCCAAATGTTTCATGCCCATCAAGAGATGAACCTATTTGGAACAATTTTTTGGACTTCTCTTTTTATTCCCTGATGTCGGACATAGTTTCATTGTTCAAAGGTGGACCAGTGGTTAGGCACTCAAGACAAAAGAATGAAAAAATTTAGCAAGACCCACAACCGACATAGTCAAGAAAAGAAGATAACCTTCCCCTAGAGGCTAATGGTCTGAGTGTTCTCTTTTTTGAGCTCCCATGTTTCATTTAATATGATGAGATCCCCATTCCAAAAGAGTTAGAAAATGAGGAGACTTCTTTAGAAGAGGCACCACCATGAGAATCTCCTCCTAAGCCTGTCACTGAGGAAAGAAGAGTGAGCGACAATGACATGATATTATGGGAAAAGATGGAATCTTTTTGTGATTCACTTGAAGAGTACACCCAAACCGTCCATATAGGGTCATCTCCTACATCACAGGAGGAAGAACCACCCATTTCCCAGCCCCAGGAATATATAGATGCATCTCTTTATGCAACTTATTTAACAAGGATCCATGGGTGCCTAATCAAGTATCATTCAAAACTATTTTCTTGTCAGTCTATCAAGGCCATGCTCATGTTAGAGCATGAAGAGAGCCTTATCACATATTTTGAGACGTCATCTCCTATGATGTCAAAGAAAGTACCCAATTTAAGTCATAATGTTGTAACCTCAATCGTATCACACCCAAGAAGGGTATACCCTTGTTACCTTTCTTTTTCCATAATTTTCTAGAGCCATTATTTGCAAAGAAAAAGCTAGGCCACAAGGGTGGCTATTCACCAAACCCAGTAAATGGTTTCTTATAAAAATATTTGGCTATTAGTTAGTGTAAATAGTTAGGTTTATTTTTGTTTGGTGTATTTCTTTTCCAATAAGTGCAACTGCACAGGGTGACACATTTATGGTGTCCTATGTATAGTCATCAATCGCATGTTAGTGCAAAGGATAATTCATGAGTATTATCGTCGTTCGTTGAATCCCCAAATTTTAAATGGTGATTTTATTTTATGCTGAACTAATCCTTTTTGTTTGTTAAGAGAAAATGTGCCAATACAGTGGGTTTCTTGTTGGTATTTCTGATAGATTTTGGAGGCAAAATGATGAGTTTGAGTTTGTCATTGATGGAAACTTATTAACTCTATTATTTTTGGTGAATAGGTTACAGTTACCAATCAACATGACGAATAGTTAAAACACATATGCTAAGTGTTATGACCGGTGAATAGGAAGACAGTAACATGAAAGTATTTTGAGTAGCGCTTGAGATGGTGAGAAAATTGGGAGTTGCGATCATTGCTGGTGCATCCCTATGGTCAGAATAGTTTAGACGTCTAACTGCGATAGTTAACTCAACAATTTGTGAAATTATTTTGGTGACTGTTCTATATGAACCGATTGAGTTACCGATTGGTTCCTGATGATCAGATGACCAAGGCAATTAATTTATGGTTAGTTTTTTGTAATAAATGATTGTATTTCATTTTGTGCTGACTTGTTAAGTTTTATTGATGCATATTTTTATGAGTTTGGTCAAAGTTGAGTGTCGACTTGTGGATTATTTTTAATGTTTTAACTGACTTAAGAACAACTATATAAATAAATACTAAATCAATGATTTAGGGTTGTTGATTATGTTTTTTGTGGTTGCGATCAGAGAAAAAGGAAGATTATTGTGTCAAGAGTTCAGAGATTGAATTGGATCTTACAGGAAAGCAGTGTCATTCCACATTTGTTATTTGAGTTCATTGCCCAAGACTAACTTTAATAGGTTAGAAAGGTTAAATCCCTTAAAAGGGTGAACTTTAACAGGTCTTTTGTTTAAATCCTTTAATAGGGTGACTTCAGATAAGAAGTTATAAATCCTCTAGCCAACGAGGTAGATCCTAATAGGTCTCATTGTACTTCTAATAAGGTACTAATCACTTCTAATTGGGTAAGCCCCTAACAGGTTATTGTAAGCTCCTAATAGGGAAAACTTTTTATTGTAGAGAAGAGACTTATGAGTTTCATCCCCACCATGGTTTTCTTCCTCTTACAAGGGTTTTCTCATGAAAAAATAGTGGTGTTATGGTTTATGCTTTATGGTTTTTTGAATTTTTTTACTTCTTTTGCATAGTTACATTTTCTTGTTTGGTCTTGTGGAAGTTACTTAAAAGCATAATCAGATTATTAATACATTTTTTGTTTGTATTAATTCACCCCCCCTCTTAGCGTTTCTATATATTAAGAATGGGTATCAGAAATTTGTGCCCTTGAAGAAGCCTAATAGCTTGGGTGATCCTTAAGAGAGACATGGAGTTCTATAGATGAGGACATGATTGAGAAACTTAAAGACCCGTTGAAGTGTTCTAGGGGTAAAAGACAAGAGTTTCTCAAACAGTTGAGTGAAAATAAAGATCTCTAATTGAGCACCTTTGTGAGAAAAGTGCATATGATGAATTTGAGGTAGAAGTTGTCACCTTGGAAAATGAACAACTAGATAAAGACAATAAGGACATGCATAAGATGCTAGACAAACTAAAACAAGAAGATAAGAACATGCAAAAGGAGTTGGAAAAATTCTCAATAAGAATAGGTGAAGAGCTAGAAGAAAGCATAGTTGGTGATGAAGCTAAGAAAGTTTTAGAGAATGCCCTAAAAGTAAAAGATGAAAACCTAATGGCTAAAGTGGGTGAGATTTTAATATCTGAGGAAGAAGTTTATATATAAAGGGAACACCTACATGATTCTATTGAAGAGAACCAAAATGTCTTGAGAGAGAATGAAATTTTGAGAAATGAGAATGGAAAGATGGAAGAAGAGTTGAAGATTGCTAATGATTTGTTGGACAAGTTCAACAAGAGTTCTTCTAAACTTGATGAACAACTCTCGAGATAAAAGAGAATATGTGATAGACAAGGTTTAGGTTTTTCCAAATTTTAAGTTGGTGAGTCTTTTGGTATAAAGGAGATTGATGCAGAAGGAAAGCCTACACCTAAGGTGGATAACAAAAAATATGGTAATAGTAAGTATAAACTAGTATGTTTTATTAGGAAGGACATACTGCTAATGTTTGTTGGTTTAAATCTAATCCATCTATTCCAAGACTTGCAAATTAATTTGGTAGACCTAATGGTTACAATGCTAAGACTAATGTTTTTCAAGGTAACTGTTATCAATGTAACAAGTTTGGTCATAAGGATAATGAGTGCAGGACTAGAATAAACAATTAAAGACCATATGTGAATAGGGGAAGCCCTTACCAAAGGGAGAGGCAATTCAATTTTACCTATTTTTTTTCACAACTTTAAACACATGGTAGTGAATTGTAGGATGAGAATCGGTAGAGGAAATGATGGACCATGGAGACAAATCAGTATGATGTGTTTCAATTGCAATAAGATTTGACATCTTGTTAGGTCTTATAGAGTGAAGAAGAATAACACTGGAAGTCAAATGGTGAATAGGCCTGATAATGATAAAGGTAAGAAGATTGTGGATGTTGAAGAAACTAGGAAAAAATTGAATGAAATATGGGTAAAGAAGGGTGAATTGAAGTCTTCTGAAATAATAGAGAACACCACTACATTGGGTATTGTGGAAACTTTGTCATCTGACTAAGTCACAACTATTTTCTTAGGGGGAGAAGATCATGTAAGAGCTATAAGCTATCCCCTAAGTTTTGTGCACGGTAAGATTTATCAACATATTTAGATGCCTAATGATGTTATGTGAGAATCTAATGAATATATTCCATTACATATAATTCTATGTGACTACATAATGATTTTGCTTAATGGCATAGTGTTACTTTATGTTTCTAACCATTGTGACCGGTTAAGGTTACTATTTGACCATTTGCATTTATTACTTATAAGTGATACGTTATAAGGGCATGAGTGAAGTTCATTTTTCACTTTACATTCTTCATGCCAGAAATACTTTTGTGAGAATTTTTAAAGCGATTTCAAAGCTTTTTGAGTGTTTGAGATTTAGATATTGTGATTTCATATTTGAAGTGAAGAGGTATTTTGAAGAACTCTTGGAGCAAGATGATGTGGTACTTTTGTGTTGCGGAGATTTTGTTTTATGGTGATCATTGTTAGCATTATGGATATCCCTGTGTTGGTTGAGATTACTGAGTAGCCAAGTCTAGTTTTCAAATTTCATACATTAAAGGTAGAAAAGAATGATCCTGCTGGTGCTCTATCTATGATACCTCATAGTGTACTATTAACTAAGGATGTAAGATCATTCATTCATTATAATAATGAAGATCTTGGTTCCAATACTATTTTCGATGCATTTTCTGGATTATGTGATGGTGTTAGTTTGAAGGATGAGCACAAGCATTTAATTGATAAATATTTTGCATATGTTTCTGACCTACTTAATGATTTTAAAATTGATTAGATAAGATATGTGCTGAGTTATATCCATTATGAGTTCCTATGGTTGGACACACCGCACAAGAATACCAACGAGATTATCCACACGATGACTGGGTTGTGTACAACTGATGATGTACATGTTGAGAGAACTATTCCTACTGGTGAGGTCACTTATCTTAGAAAGTCTAAACAAGACCAACGTGATATGAAAATCAATGACATCAAAGATGATGAGGTGAAGTTTTCTTTAATGGTGATCGGTTGCAAAGTTTATTAGTTAAGCCAATTGAACAGTGTGTCCGATGGAGGAATTCATGCAGCTTATTAGAAGATTAAGGAAAATATGTGGTATGAACTGCGCGAGGTCATGAGAATTTGGTTCTTTATGAATATGGAAATAATTAATAAGGACAAGAAGCAATCTTTCAAGTATGGTTCACTACTGGTATGTATATTTTTCTTTCTGCAGAATCATTTACTTGGAATTGGTCAGATTCAGTGGTCAACCGATAGATCTGCAGTTGCACAAGTTAAGGAATGCATAAAAGTGTTAGGAAATAACTTTCATAGTACTTTGTGGGTTTATTTTAAATATTTTCAGAAATGTATGCATGAGGTAACATATCCCAACCAGTATTGTTGAAAAATATAAAGATGATATATGCTTTATTGTGAATACTGATACATGCATGTTGCAGGTGGTACAACCAATAATTTCTTGGGATTTACCGATGGGTTATGAAGTGGATGGTAATATGGTATCACTTCATGTTGATTAGTTATTTTTAAAACTGATTGATGCCAATAGTCCTAGGTTTGGTACCTATGAGGAAACCTATTTGTAAATTCATTCATAGTTAAAGGCACTTGTGATAGAAAGAAAAGTGAGGGAAAATGTTGATGATTTAGCTAAGCAAAGTGGTATTAAAAAAGACATGATGGAAAAGATCAGGAAGAAGTATATGAATGAAGAGGTAGGGTCTTCTACTGTTGTTGCTGAAGTAAGACAACATGAAGAACTACTAGAAGTGCTACAAAGAAGAGGGAAAAGGAAAAAGAAGAAAAAGAAAAGATAGAGTCACCTGTAGTAGGTCAAAAAATTTACAAGAGGAAGAAAGGAAAATCATCTATTTATAAAGATTATAAATAGTCTAATAAAAAAAGAGAAGAGCAGGCTACTGATGAAGAAGATGAGCCCAAAATTGATTGAGACAAAGATCAAGTGGAGTTGAAGGCTAGTGAGAAGAGATCTAAAGTTGTTGGGATGAATCCTGAGAAGTTCGTTAATCCTAAGACTTTCAGAATTTTGACTATAGATGCCATATCAGAGTATTAAGTAATATGATGGTGTGACTGATGCAAATTGATGCTTTGAGAAATTTGATGAAATAGATAAACAAAAGAAAAAAATATGCTATTGTTTTCAATTTGCATAAGTTTTGTAGAGGACTTAGTGACTTACATAAGTATACACCTAACTCACTATATAAGAGGATTGAGGTGAGATGGAGAGATGCTCTAAGGAAAGACAAAGAAATGATGGATCAAGCATTGATCCTACTAAAGCCTAAATTTTCTATTGAAGATGCAAAGCTTGTTATTGAGGCAATAAGGCCTGGATTCAAGACAAGAAGTAGAGTATGTGTAATATTAGTTGGTGAGTCTCAGGAAGTGCATTACAAGGAAATTGAAATCATGAAGGTGAAATTGAAAGAACACAAACCAATAAATTCTACTCAAGAGGAGGTGACAATAGATGAACTTGTTTCTACTGAACAAGTAATTGAAGATATTATAGGTAATTTACCTTTTGATACACCACAAAAAGATCCTAATGTTGTAATTGCAGATGTGCAAGATAAAGATGAAGGACAAAAGGATAAATTTGTAGAGGTGGTGATACCTATTTTAAAAACTGCAGTTCGACAGATTGGTGATAGTGATAAGAAATATGAAGCTGATGTAGCAATACACTCAGTAAAAAAGAAATTGAATCTTGGTGAGAGTTCCAATTTTAAGTTGCAGAGGAAGATTCTTGTTGTTCCTAAGGAAGAGACTAAAGATGAAATTAAGGAAGAGGATATTGAGGCCATTCAAGGACCTCTTGATGTTGCAAAGATGAGTCCCAGTAAACTAATGAGAGTATTAGATATACTAAAGTTGAAAGCAAAAAATGACCAAATAAGAAGTAAAAATAAAAAAGCTCAGGTACTACAGTCTGCTCAAGATATTCTATTTGATCTTGTACCTAAATTTTCATATTGTATAAATAATCCTACAATTGAACAAATGGATAATTTGGTCAGTGTTATCATTGAACAAGTTTCAAGCTTGGAGGATGCAGCTATGCATAGAGCTAAGTTGAATTATGAGAACAAGAGGTTTGAGAAGTTGATGGAAACTATTGTATTAGACAAAGGAAAATTTATAGTTCAAGTAAATAAGGTAAATGAAAATTTTAAGGAAGTTGGTTAGTTGTTAGCCAAAGTTTCAGATTTTTTAATTGTTTACACAAGATTTGGAGCTAAAGATGAATGAAGCTTAGGAGGAGCTTAAATATTTAATTGCTAGTTTTGATCCTATTACACCTTCAGATATATCTAATGGATCAAATTTGAAGATGATTAATCACAAATTGAAAAGGGTGCAAGAAGAAAAAGATAAGAGAATCACTACATTACTGAAGTTGTAGACCTATCTGATTCCAATAATTGATGTTATTTAACATAATGTTAAAGATACAAAGGTAACACTTGGGTTATCTGATATGAGTACAATCGAAGCCACAAAGGAGTTAGCTTCTATTCTACATGGATAGATTCAAGCTATGGTACACTTGAAAAAATCATGAGAGAGTTCCTTGGATTCAACAAAAGCCAAATTTAGAGAGGTTGTTGAGATGCTATGGTCGGTAAGTTTTCATTTTTGCAGATCAATTTTTGTACCTTTGTCATTGTTGTCAAAGGGGGAGTGATGTGATGAGTATGGTGAAACATAAATATTGTTGAGGGAATAATTGGTATACAGTGTAGAGTAATGTATTGCAGTTGGTTATATTGTTCTGTATATGTTTTGTTGATCGGTGAGAAGAAATTTTTCGAGACAGTTGCTTTTGCACTATGTTTTGCCATCAATGCCAAAGAGGGAGATTGTTGGCATTCTGATAGATTTTGGAGGTAAAATGTTGATTTTGAGTATGTCATTTATGGAAACTTATTAAATCTATTAGTTTTGGTGAATAGGTTGCAATTACCAATCGACATGATGAATAGGTAAATAATAATGCTAAGTGTTTTGACCAGTGAATAGGAAGACAGTAATAGGAAAGTGTTTTGAGTATTTCTCAAGATGGTGAGAAAATTGGGATTTGAGATCATTGTTGGTTCATCCCTATGGTCAGAATAGTTCAAATGTACGATCACGATAGTTAACTCAACAATTTTTGAAAGTTAGTATTTTGGTGACTGTTCTATATGAACTAGTTGAGTTACTGATTGGTTCATGATGATCAGATGATAATGACAGTTAAGTTATGGTCAGTGTTTTGTAATAAATGATTGTATTACATTTTGTGTTGACTTGTTAAGTTTTATTAACATGAATTTTTATGAGTTTGGTCAAAGTTGAGTGTCGACTTGTGGATTATTTTTAATGTTTTAACCGACTTAAAAAAAGATATATATAGGAATACTAAATCAGTGATTTAGGGTTGTTGATCATGTTTTTGGTGGTTGCAATCAGAGATAGAGGAAGAGTATTGCATCAAGATTTCATAGATTGAATTGGATCTTACAAGCAAGTAGTATCATTCTAGATAATTGATTTGAGTTCATTGGTAAAGGCTAACTCTAATAGGTTAGCAAGGTTAAATCCCTTAACATGGTGGAATTTAAAAAGTATTTTGTTTAAATCCTTTAAAATGGATAATTCAAATAATAATTTCTAATTCCTCTATCAGGGTAGATTGTGTTAGAATAATAAAGTGATTCCACTTATTAATTAAATCATATTGATTTAATTATTAAGTCACTTATTATCTCTCTTTTACTTAAGCTAAACTTTAGGCATTTAATAATTAATTCTTTTATTAATT
>MU215360.1:748693-765685 GCA_018584345.1 Thuja plicata
CTAATCTATATGCTCAAGAAATATGCATTCTAAGCTCTAAAAATGAAGATTATAACAATGCATGATAATAAAGCTAATAATGCAACATAGGTATCTAATATTATGAACAACATAACAATGCTTTCAAAAATCCAAAATCAAGGGCCCATTGAGCTTAAAACTCATTCAATTTATAGAAGAAATTGGGAGTGAGAGGAGAGATAAGGTCATTAAATGCATGTGTAAGAGCATTAATGAGGGATAGCATTTATGAGGCATGGTGAGGGTATATGCATTAATGAGAGAATTAATAAGGCATGGTGAGGGTGTAAGTCCAAGCTTGAGAATGTGGACTTTGGAGGAAGGGGAGCTTGAGAATGTGGACTTCTTGGAATGAGTTGAATTCCTAATCAAAATATTAGGAATGTGACATCATTAGGAAGTGGGTTAGGATGGGATTAAGATTAGAATTAGGCTTAGCATGGGTGAAAGGGTTGGGATTAGTTCAAACCCAGGGTTAAGGTGGTTGAGATAGGTTAGGTTAGGGGTTAAAGTGAATATTAATGAATTGAATTATATAAATAATTTATTCAATAATAGAGGAAATTAATTATTTAAGCTTGTGGTTGCTTTTGATAATTAATTAGGACAATAGCCAATTAATTAAATTAATTAGGCTAGAGGATTGGCTTTTTGCAAGTGATGAGGTGTATTTAGGATTTTATTTAATTCCTTTTAATTAATTACTTTAGCCATGTTTTTTATTTGTTTTGATAGAATTGAATTGATTTGATTGGATTGGCTAAGGCAATTAATGTAATTTAGTGATTAAATCACTTAGGAGATTAAATTTGTGTTAAATAAATTATGCCAGTAAATTGAAGCATTGTCTTGACATAATTGGGGGTATGATCACACTTAGGGAAAATAGGGTATATGGTCAGAGTAGACCAAATTAGGGTGGCTACATTTGCCCCTCTTTGAATAGATGTGAGAGCAACGCATTGATTCAAAGAAATTTTTTGATGTTGACTTCAAAAAGTTTGAGAATTTCACTCATGATCGAACGAAAAGCCTGATGAGATTAGTCTCGCACTTGTTTGAACTAAACTGATAGAATTGACTTTGAACTTGGTTGTCGTACAAAGGTCAATAAGCAAAGATCTTAAAGATACCAATTTTGAACCTGGTTATCGTCCAAAAATTGATAATACTGACTCCGATCATGATCAATCGAAGATTAGTATGAATATTCTAGGAGCTTAGTAATAATCTTTAAAATGAGAAAACATAAGATATCCAGCTTATGAGAACTAAAGCTTTCTATCCAACAATTCTAACTTAGTCAAGGAAACTATCATGCCCCTAGTATTTTTTTTTTGATAACAAAGTCATTTTAATGTTGTTTTGAGCAAGAACTTGATTGATGATAGTGTGATCATGCCCCCTCAAGAACGAAATTGAAGGAAAAAGAAGAAAATCCCTTTGTTAAAATGATGTATCACTTGCATGAATCAGGTAGATCAAGAAAGAAAGGATTAGAAGAAGTGAAGAAATGAAGATGTGTTTAGAGAAAATATAATTTTACTAAGTTAACCATGTTTAAAAAGTGAGGTTGGAGTCTGATAAAATGATGTCTGACCAAGATTTTTGATGAATAATGTGCAAGTTGAGGATATAGAACCCGGAAAATTGATTGTGAATCATTGGCGGAACAGATGGAGCAATTTTGCATTTTTAGGAGCTGTTGTAAAAATTTCATAACATTATGTAGAAAAATGTTGGTGCATTTGATTTTGTTCCCAATTGATCAGAAAGAGAAAAAAATGAGTTTCAAGTGTCAGGAAGGAGTTTTGGAGCTCCTAAATAGCTCAAAAAGGCAAATATATAGGCCCAAATGTACTTTTTACCCACTCATTTTCACTATTATCCTTGGTAATTCAAAGAGCTCTGCAGAGAAGATGGTGGTCCCTGTGGAGAAGCATTGGTTTGAGCTTGGTCATCGACATCAGCATCCAGCTAACTACCCACCTATGGTAAGTACCTAAAAACCTAGCTTCTGAAATTTCTAGTTTTTATTTTTATGCATTTTAGCTCAAGTTATAACCATTTTAATTCTGCATCACATCCAGTATTTGGCATCACATCCAGTAAATCCCATGTCACTTCCTGTAGTCTCCCAAAATCCTGGGTCGCTTCCTGTAAATCCAGGATCGCACCCTATCCTAGAGGTTTTAGTCGCATGCTATAGGATTTGGAGAAGTTTTGTAAAATTTTGCACCTTATAAAAATAGGGTAGCATGTGACATCCCGTGTCGCGACGTCCTACGAAAATAGGGTCACATCCTAGATGCCCCATCGCATCTTGGAAATCCAGGATCACATCCTGTAAAGAGGATCGAACCCCATAAAAATAGAGTCGCATCCAGTTGTTATCCTCCTGATCTTCCCAGTTTGATTAATTTTGTTTGTCTGATGACCAAAAATACTTAGATGATAGGGTTTCTGCTTAGTTGCCTTAGATAATTTTATGATTTAGGTTGTTGTGTAATTGTTATCTATGAACAAGTTCCATTTGAGGTGGTTTCTTTTCAGAGTCCATATCATGGTCGCACTCTTGCTTTAGCATGAGCGTTGATGAGTGACGAGGCTGAGTTGGTTGCCCATGTAGGTTTATATTCATCGAGAGATATACCCAACATCTATGTAAATTGAGGGTTGTTGACTGCTTTGGACGAGAGATGGCATCTAGAGCACAACACCTTCCATCTCTCGACTGGCGAGATGACGGTCACACCAGAGGATGTGTGGCAGATACTTAGAATTTTATTGATGGGACATGAGGTTCATTTTGATTTTATGTCTGCCACGTTGATTGCTACTACACGACGCTTCTTTGGAGATGCAATGATCGCTCATCAATACCTTTCATGGGATTACATGTGTGATCACTATGATCATCTGCCTGTATATTTAGTGGGTTTGATTGGAGGTATCTTGATGTTGGGCCATGGAAAACATGGATTTATGGTGGGCTGGGTCAACATGCTCGAGCAGATGGTTGTTGCGAGATGAATATTTGCATGGGGTAGTTGCATACTGGCTCATATGTACAGAGAGTTACATGAGATAGTATACCACTATTCATGGAGCATGACTGTTGGTATCCTGGTTCTTTAGACCTGGGCCTGGGAGCACATTCCAGTGACATGGCCGATAGTTGACAGGCAGTAGGTAGCAGAGTAGCCGTAGGTATATATGTACTCTAGTTGGATACAACAACCCCATCTGGGCAAGGTGGAGTATTGGCATAATCTATTAGATGATATTATTGGAGTAGTATGGCAACCATACCTGGCTTGTGAGGAGTGGATATCTGACAGGAACCATATGCCTTATTTTTTTAGAGCAGGTACTTGATTGGGCGTACTAGATACGTCATTAAGCAATTTTTGGTGATCTGTGTTTTGAGGCAGTATGGCCGAGTGCAGGGCACATGTCAGTATATTACTATGTATGCGTGAATACGTGATGAGACACCACTGTGGGGATGACAGTTGGGTTATGAGACTGCATAGAGAGCCAATGCAGAGATGGTAGTAGTATCATGGGATCTGTGGCCTGATGTAGCCGATGCTGGATGTTCAACAGGATACCTTGCTGAGACGAGACAGTATCCTATGCCACATTTTATAGGGGAGGCAGTTCCTCAGATTGAGGATCCATTGGATAATGATTTTGGTGAGGACCATCCAGTCAGAGGTCGAGGAGGAGATGCACTATCACAGTGTGAGTGTGAGTGAGAGCAGCTCAGAGCTAGGATCACCACCTAAGAGGCCTTGTTTGCAGGTAGAGATACACAAATTGAGCAGCTTAGGGTAGAGAGAGACAAGCATGGTGACATCCTCAGGGCAGAGAGAGACACACAAGCTCAGATAGCTACCCACCAGGGACATAGGGAAGCTTACTATTTTTCTTTATATCATGCCGCAGTTCCAGAGGGTCAGAGAGCACTATCCTTTTCACACTTGGATTAGCAGTCTGAGGGGGCCATGCCTCCTCCAAAACCATTTCTACCACCACCTCCTCCTCTTCCAGATTAGGGAGAGGGTGGGAGTCAATCCTGATACTATATTTTGTCATAGCATATTGTATAGCTGGATCCTTCTGAGATCATTCTTTTGTACCATGATATTTATACACGTATATCTGATTCATACTGATACTCTGATACTCTTTTTGTAGACAATCCCTCATTTTTTATTTGTGCCATATCTGAATTATCTAAGATAATTGTTCCTAATCTTGATATGTTCTTGGATTCTCATGCTTGGATAGATGTTTTAGATTTTGATGCATATGTGATTATGTTTATCTTGGTCTTTTGATGAGTTAGATTAGATATGTGATGACATCATTTATGCTCATTGGATTTATTATTGATATGAATGTGTTTTAAATGATACCAAGTGAATATACAAATGAATGTTTTGGGGATTTTTCTTTATGCAAATACATGTATGGATGCACTTTAGGATGTAAAATTAAATGCAATATTGAAATGCTTTGTTTTTAGCTTTTTCTCTTCCTCATGTATGAATGCAAAATGTATGTCATGGATATGCAATGACATTGATATCAGTAATATTGATGTATGTAATTAACTTGGATTTCAGATGAATTTAAGAATTTAGTTTAAGCTCAAGTCCCTTTTATGTTGTTTTCTTTAAAATGAACCATGCAATCTCTAAATGCATTTATATGCAGACTCTTAGGACTGTCACTGATTTGTACATATTGTAGCATTTTATCATCATTGGGTGTTTGTTGTAACGGACATCACCTGATAGTAAAACTGTCAGTAATACCCACTGGTATATGAAAGTATGAATACTATGTGTATTGGATGCAATGTCAGAAATAAACTTAAGCGTCAAGGCATAGAAGCCAGGACGACAAGTTAGTTATCTCCTTTTAATGTTTAGAATTAGTTTCTGGTCAAGTGTAATGTAAGATATATGTCCCGTAATAACCTTGAAAATTCATATCCTTGGGTACATTGTGTAGCGTACACCTCAGTGAGAATCTGATTTTAGAAAATATACAAGGAAATTGTTGCAACCTCATCGTAGTTTACACATAACAAAGATCGAGATATATGCGGCTATCCACTCATGTTGTCAGCTCTTACCATAAACGTCCAAGTTAGGTGAAATTTATAGGTTCATTTGGAACAAGCACCATACGCAAAAAACTAAGAAAATGTTATGCCACATGTCCTTGCAACTCTTTGTCTTTAAATAGACATCATGGAGTTACTCGAAAGACATAACCATCACCATCACCAATTGAGAATCAATCAAAGAAAATTTATAATCGCTTAGATGCCCCTAGTATGAAACATCATGGGAACATAAAAGAATCATAATCAAACCAAGATCAAACTATGTGTTTAAGTAGTATTTGAGAAATACTATTGATTCATTTTTCAAGCGTAGTAGAGATTCATCAATCAAATTTTGATATGTAAGCAATATGTTTCATGTCTGAGTATATGTGAGATGAACTGTGTCAGCAATTACAATCCATATAGTGTTTTAGAAGCATTGGTTGATAAAAATGTTGAGAAACACTTGTTCATTTTAATTTCCTGGATTAAAGTGTTGAGAAACACTAGTTTGATGTTTGTTACAGGTAGTTTGAAGGAACACCTTGGTTTGTGATAGTGACGTTTCAAGTATTGAGAAATATCATTTTGAGAGGCGAACTATCCTAGACAAGATGCTTAGGACAACCTAGCAGACGCAAATTGACCATGCTAGTAAAGATGACCTTAGTGCAAAATGACTATTCCTAAGACGTAAATGCAGACAAATCCCAAGCAAGGATTGGACATGTGTAAGGAATGAGAGTCACCAAATAGCATGGATAAAATTATGAAAGTTAATGTTGCCAGTGTATTGATAGATAGAGCACAAAGTTTGAATGACTCTTGTTTGCCAGGTTTTCACCACTCGGCAAAGCTTTTTACTTTTGCTACCAAGATGCCTATTTACCAGGTTTTCATCAAGGCACTTTCTTTCTTTTTCAAATTTTTTTGCTATTTTTTCTTTTTTTAATTATTTTTGTAGCATCAAGGTGCATGTTTACTAGGTTTTCACCAAGGATACCTTTTTTCAGGACTTTTTCTATTGTTTTTGAATTTCTTCCGGATCAATTTTCTAATTTTTTTGGTATTTTCTGAGATTTCCACTATAGAGGCTCTGCTAGCCAAACATCAAGCGTAGAACCACTTCAAATGTAGAGTATTAATAGGATCAAGAAGAACATCTCCCTCAAGTGTAGCTAGCTGATAAGCTCCAGTCCCAAATGTGGCAGTAATGACATAAGGTCCCAGCCAGTTGGGTTCAAACTTTCCTTTCTGTTCTCGATTTGGATGGTTCTAAGGATTCTCTTTTAGAATGAGATCCCCCACCTAAAAGTGTCATGATTTGAAATTTTTAGTGTACCCTTTTGACATGCATTTTTGGTACACTTTCAGATGATCGAATGCTTATTGCTTGTGCTCATCAAATAAGTCTAAAGAATTTACCCGATCAATGCGGTATTGTTCATCAGTAACAAGACCTTGCAAATATACCCACAAAGATGGGATTTCAACCTCAATAGGTAATACGCCTCAGCACCATAGACTAGGTCAAATGGTGTGGCTCCAGTTGGTGTTCTGATGCTTGTTCTATAGGCCCAAGGTGCCGAATTTAATTGTAAATGCCAGTCTTTGCTAGACTTACTCATAGTTCTGCGTAGGATTTTGAGAATATTCTTGTTGGATTCCTTAGCCCGTCCATTACCTTGAGGATAATAGATTGAGGAACAATGTTGAGTAATGTGAAACTTTTTACAAAGGTCTTCAATGTCTTGGTTTTTAAATTGGCCCCCATTATCTATTACAATTGAAGAGGGTATCCCATATCTACAAATAATTTAGTTCAAGATAAACATAGCCACCTATTTGTAAGTGGCTTTGATCAGCGGCATGGCTTCAACCCACTTTGTGAAATACTCAGTAGTCGTAATGATGTATTTATGTCCATTTGAAGAATTAGGATATATTTGTCCAACCAAATCAAAGGCCCATTGCTGAAATGGCCAATGTGTTATGAATGGTATGAGTTCTCTAGCAGGAGCATGGATGAGGTTTCGATGTGTTTGACATTTATGATAAGTTTTTGAAAATTGAATAGCATCTTTTTCCATTGTAGGCCAGTAATAGCCTGCTCTTAGAATTTTCTTAGCTAGTGAAAAGACATTTGAGTGTGATCCACATACACCTTCGTGGATGTCTTTTAATGCGCGATCTGACTCTTTGTGTTCTAAACATCTAAGAAGTGTACCATCAAGACCTCATCTATATAAGTTATTGGTAATGAGGAGATAACGTGATGTTGTTCGAATCAAGGCTCATTTTTCATTTCTGGATAGGTCATTGGGTGTAGTTTGGTCATTTAGGTAAGCAATGATTTTAGCATACCGAGATGGGTCTTGGGTGTTCAAAGCACAAATGGTTTAGAACTCAGGGGAATCAAAAGATAGATGGGATAATTCTTCCACCAAGAATTCATAGAGGAATTGATGTTCCTCTAGTTGTAACATGGATGCCAGTGTAGCCATACCATATGCTACCTTATTCTTTGTTCTTGGTATTTGTTGGAATGTGACAAAGACAAAGTAATTCTTTAGGTCATCAACCAGTTGTTTGTAGGGCATCAAATTCTCATCTTTGGTCTAATAATCACCATTTACTTGATTAATATTGAGTTGAGAGTCATCATACACATGTAACTCTATGATCTTCCATTCCATAGCCAATTTAAGACCATTTAATAATGCTTCAAATTCAAAATTGTTATTTGTGCATGGAAACATTAATTTGTAGGACTTGGGTATTTTGTAGCCTGGAGGAGTTATGAATAGAACCCCTACTCCAGAGCCTTGTTGCATGAAAGAACCATCAAAGTACATCTTCCATGGATAATCAGTTAGATGCATAATTGTTTCATCAAGGAACTCAATTCTCAAAGGTTCATCATCTTGGAGTGGGGACTCAACTAATTGATCAGTGATAAATTTTCCTTTAATAGCTCTTCTATCCATGTACTCAATGTCAAATTTGCTTAGAATCAGGACCCACTTTGCTAGTCATCCTGTTAATGTTGTTTTGTTTAAGAAGTATTTCAAAGGATCTATCTTTGCAATGAGCTTTACTATATGTGATAGCATATAATGTCTCAATTTCTATGATCCAAAGACAACTGCTAAGCAAGCCTTTTCAATTATACTATAATTGAGTTCATAACATACTAGTGTTCTATTGATATAGTAGATTTCTCTTTCCTTTTTAGTTTCATCTTCTTGTGCCAACAATACTCCCAGTGATGTAGTTGTAGCTGAAATATATAGGAGCAATAGCTTTCCATGAATGGGTGTCATGAGAATAGGAGGAGTATCCAGGTACTCTTTTAATGTTGTGAAGTTGCGTTCACAATGTTCATCACATTTGAAGGTGACACCTTTATGTAGCAATTTAGTAAAGGGTTGTGTTTTTTCTGCAAGTTGTGATATAAATCTCCTGATTGACTGGAGTCTACCTTGCAATGTATTCATTTGAATAATTTTGTGTGGAGGAGTCATTTCTAGTATAGCTTTGAATTTTTTAGGATCTACCTCAATATCGTTTGCCGATACAATAAACCCTAGCAACTTCCCTGATTGAACCCCAAAGGCACATTTCTTTGGATTGAGTCTAAGTTGAAATTGCTCCATGAGATATAATATATTCCGCAAGTCTTTAATATGAGTAATCTTTTCTTTTGATTTAGTTAAGGTATCATCCACGTAATTCTCCATGTTTTTATGCACCATATCATGGAATATAGTAGTCATAGATCTTTGGTATGTAGCACCTACATTCTTTAATCCAAATGACATAACATTCTAGCAAAAAGTCCCCCATGCGCATGTGAATGTTTTCTTCTCTTGATCTTTAGGAGAAATTTTAATCTGGTTATAGCCTGAGAAACCATCCATTAATGAGTATACTTAATAGCCTATTGTTAGATCTATGATCATATCGATGTTTGGTAGTGGAAAATCATCTTTAAGACATGCTTTATTTAAGTCTCTGAAGTCTTTATAGATCCTGATAGATTTATCTCATTTTGATACTGGTACCACATTAGAAATCCATCCTACATAAGCGATGAATCTTACGAATCTAGCTTTCAACAATTTTTCTAGCTTTGCTTTCACCAGTAATGCAACTTGAGGATGCATCTTTCTTAGTTTTTGTTTCACGGGTTTGATCCCAGGAGCTATAGATAAATGGTGCATTATTAATTCAGGACCTAGTCCAGGCATATCTGTGTAATACCATGCAAAGTTGATCTTCTTCTCTTTCATGAACATTGTAAATTGTATCTTCTCCTTGTCTGACAAAGATTGTGCTAGGTGAACAATTTGAGGAACTTCAGTTGTGCCCAAGTTAACTGGTTGTGTTGGTTCTATCAAAACTGAAGATCTTTCTTGAAAGTGCTCAAGGAGGATATCAAGAATCTCATCTTTTGGTGCCTCTAGGAGGTTTTCACCATCAGATACGTCTTTTACTTTTACTATTTTAGAATTTGATACTGCCACAACATGGTTTTCACCATCAGTTCTTTTCTTCTTTTTATTTTTCAATTTGTGACTGAGAAACTTGATATCCTCCCATGGCATGTTCACGCTCCTTGCATTGGTGGAAGAAGGATAAGGTTCACAAGCATTTAGGTAGCAAGCCAAAGTGTAGTTATTAGGAAAGTTTAGGATAGGATCAGGATATGAATTTGTCCAATCAATTAGGTTTGGGTTTATCAAGGATAATGAATAAGAGTTTGGTAAGGACAACATGGTGTTAGAATCAAAACTATTAGTTGACAAGACATGTTTTTTTAGGTCTAATTCTATAGCATTTAGATCATCAAGAGTTAATAGGTCTAATTCTATAGTGTTTAGATCATCAAGAGGTAAACCATCATTAATGGGTCTATTGTTAGTAATATGTGGATCTAGCTCTAGCGACTCATCAGTTGAGTATTCTTCTTCTTCTCTTACCAAAATAGAACTCATTTCTTGTATTCTTGTAATATCCTCTAGACCTAGTAAGACACCAGTTTCTTCATCAAGAATTCTAGTTAATGGTATCTCATCTGATTCTGGAACAACAACTGTGTCATGGAAAATATTAGAACTCTCTCCTTTTTGAAATATCAATTGGACTTATGAATCATATCTAATTCAATGTCCATGGTAGCATCAGATAGGAAATCCCATTTATAATCATGTCAATCTATTATTTCATCATCTGATCTGTTTAGAAACTCAGCGATAGTTACCTGATGTACCCTATTAGCCACTTGTAGATCAAAGTGTGGTAAATCTAGGATATGTGAAACTATGACTAACTGCCCACAGTTAGGATGTGAATCTTGTTGTTGGGGTATGTCTTCAATAGTTGTTTCTATTAATGGAATTTCTAGAGTATCTTCTATTGTTTCCTCTATTGATTGAATAGTAGCTTGTGTTAATAAGGGAACATGAGTGTCTTGTGGTGTCTCAAAGCTAGGTACATATCTTTCTCCTTGATATTTAGGATAATCTGTACCCAATATGCAATAATGTCTCATAGGGCCATTGTTCTAGTTTTGTTTCTTCTTCTTCATTACTTCTGTCATCAAGGATTGGACCCTCTCTTGAAGTAGGGTTTTCAGATTTATTAGTGAAACCTAACCCTATTTTATCCTTGGTATTTCTGAACTCTGTGTGGATAGGATCAACAAGTCCCTTTCCTTTGTCTCCTAAAGGTCCTGCTCCTTTATATCCCATTTGTTTGAGAAGATCATATCCTTTAACATACTTTTCTGGGGATATTTATACATTATTTACCTCATTTTATTTTAGTTCTCCCTTGTATATCCAAGCCAAGACTGCTTGTTCTTCTTGGTCATCCTCTTGGGAGGTAGATGCTTTAACCATACCAATTGCTTTGTGAATTTTTGGCTCTTTAGATGTAGTGGGTGTGAAATATGAGGAAGGATTCCCATAAGACCTTGGAGATATTGGATGTTCTATCAATGATGGGGTCATGTCTAGCTTGTATTCTCCCATGCTAGTTTCTTCAAGTTTTAAGGGAACCATGTCTTTTGTTAGTAATAACTGAGAGGGGGGGGGGGTTCAATCAGTGGTCTCAAAATCTTATCCTTAATCTAACCACCAATCAAATAAACCTTAGATTATTATGTCCCTACAAGATGTATGCCATGAAATACTTATAATGATTAACTGTCTGTCAGTTTTCCTTGTTTGTCTTCATTCTCCTTGATTACCGATAAGTAGTATAACTATTTACTGAAATATAGTAGATGTGCAGAGTATACTGATAAATCCAGTGTTAACTATGTCAGATACAAAACAATAAATCAATGAATCATACACACATAACACATGAATTTTTAACATGGAAACCCTATTAAGGGAAAAAACCACTGGGACCGGTGCCCCAAATTTTCACTCTTCTGAAGTGAGCCCTGTTAAGATCCAACCCTATTAAAGGTTGCAAACACACTGTTAAGTGTGACCTTGTTAGAGTATTTTACACATATAGGTTGTCACTTAGTATCGGGCATCTAATATTGTCATCCTTGAATCAGCCTCTCTCTTAGACTTTCAATAGGCATTGGGCATATCCAATGCTACTTTCATGAATCAACCTTTTTGGCACTCCTTGGGATGTACCTCAAAATATAGAAGATTGTTAAGTCCTGCTCTGTTAAGAGACTTGATGCTTCAATGGTTAAACTAAAACAAAATGACATGTTTCTAATGCAACTTGAATTGCAGATTTTCAGATCTATTTAAGTACATTACCTCTTTGATCAATGTATCAATTCAATTCTTTTTGTGCTCCATACTTTCTTCTTTGTGATGCTGTGTTCACTATTCATCAGTGTCTGCAGAATTCCTTAGCTCTACTTCAGCTTGATTGATCAGTACTGCATGAAGTTGATCTTCATCAGTTTCTTTTTAGCATTCTCTTTTTATTCACTCCCCTTAATCCCTTTTCATGTTATATGAAAATGAATTAAATTTGTCTCTTATATAGGCATGATATTCACTGTTTCTTGATTCTTGATTCTTGGCATGAAAAAAAATCCAGCCAATTTGATTTAAAGCATAACTCCTGATTTATCTCATAGTTATCTTTATGCCAACTGTACAAATCTTCTTTAAATCAATCACTTAACTCTGGTAAAATAAAACAAAGAAAAAAACTAGTTAAGTCTATCTTTAGCTCTTGCCAGCTAGATATTTTGTCATTTTCTGAACTCTCTGTTCCGTCGATCAAATCTTTAGTTAGTCAATGGTTAAAATTGTCAATTCCATCAGTCTGAATCCAGTTAGCTTTGGGATCTCCATCCATTGGGAAACTCTACTTTCAGCTCGTCTAGCATCATATGGTTTTGCTTCATCGGCCAACATTGTCTTTTTCTCATCGGGTATCACTGTAAATTTTCTTCTTTGCCTTTACCGATGGTGTGCACTCTATTGGTGTTGTCTGTCACTTCTTGAATACTTGACTTTTATGCATTGCTAAAAGAATAAACTTTGTTCCATTTGATTCTCTAAAGTCTTTGGCATTTTATACATGACCGTACAGATGATATCAAGTTGACATCAATGACAATACAAATCATTAACTGATTTAATGCCTTGCATTATCTTCAACTTAACATTATTAAACATTTAATCAGTTACATGTCATCAATCTCTTCCTTTGGCATTGATGGCAACAAATTTATATTATCACACTATACTATTTTTAATACAATATGAAATACAATTGTTGAGATTCATCAAACTACCAAACAGTTTGCTTTGAAAATCAATAAAAATGTTTGACCGCCGGTAAGCTCGTTTTTAACTTAGATTTGATTCTTGCAGCTCTCTGCGTCCTCTCCTTGTGTCAATATCTCTCCTTTGACTATTCTTCACATTTGATGTCTTTCTCTCTTGTCAACAACTCTTCCTTTGTATTAACTCCTTCATACAAACTCTCTCCCTATGGATATGATCTCTCCCTGTTGGAGTAATCTGATAATGGATAATCTTTCTTCTTTTTTTGAAGACTGTGATAATATGGATAAACTCTCTCCCTTTGACATTAATGCCAAAAAAATATCTCACAGATATCTGACATTAATGTCAAGTGATCTTTTCTCTCCATCCATAATATATTCCTTGAATTTCCCTTATCCATCAGCAATACATCAATATGTTATGGTGCTCAGTTCTGATATATACCTGTTGGATATAGTTGTAGCTTTTAAGTTCATCCTTTTTGCTTGCATCAACATGAATGATATTCTGAGAATATGTAGGTTGATACATCCTTCAGCCATTTTACTAATTGGCAGACAAGGGTTTGACCCCTAGTCTTTTTCTCAAGTACTCAAACGTATCCTTGGGCAGTGGCCTGGTGAAGATATCAGCCAATTTTTCTTTGGATTGCAAATATTCAAGTATCACCTCTTTTTCTTGAACTTATTCTCTTAAGTAATGATACTTGATGGAAATGTGTTTAGTTTTTGCATGCATGACGAGATTCTTGGAAATGTTTATTGCACTAGTGTTATCACAATAGATAGTCACTGGTTCTAAGATCTTCATATGCATACCTTCCAGCAACTATTTGATCCATGCAATATTTGAGCAATTTGTAGCAACCACAACATATTCTGCTTCTGCAGTAGACTGTGAGATGCATCCCTGCTTCTTGCTAAGTCATGTGACAAGTCTGTCACCCATTAAGAATGCTCCTCTAGTTGTGCTCTTCCGGTCATCAAGATTTCCAGCTCAATCAACATTGGTAAACACCTTAAGTTCAAATTTGCCTTCTCTTCTATACCACAAGCCAAATTCCTCAGTATTCTTCAGATATCTTAGAATTCTTTTTATAGCAGTCATATGTGATTCCCTAGGGTTAGCAGAAAATCTAGCAACAATTCCTATTGCATGCGCAATATATGGTCTAGTGTGTACAACATACATGAATTTTCCAATCATTGATCTGTACAAAGTCTGATTTACCTTTGTTGTCTTGTCTTCATTTGTCAACTTACATTTAGTAGCCATCGGTGTTCCAACTGGTTTGGAATCTTTCATCTTGAATATTTTTAGGACCTCTTTGATGTATTTGGACTGTGTAATGAAAATACCTTCACTTTGTTGAATGATCTGTAGACCAAGAAAGAACTTGATCTCTCCAAACATAGACATCTCAAAATCTGTGCTCATCTCATCAGCAAATGATTTGCATAGCATATCATTGCCTCCAAATATGATGTCATCAACAAATATTTCAGCAATCAAGGTGTTAGCATCAGTATCTTCCTTTAAATAAAGATTACTATTTTCACTGGTCCTTATAAATCCAATACTTATTAGATAGGAATGAATTTGTTCATCCTAGGCTCTTGGAGCTTGTTTCAATCCATACAAGGATTTGTGAAGTCTACACACCATGTCCCTCTTGTCTGGATCAACAAAGTCTACTTCTTCTTCAAGTATTCCATTTAGGAATGCTGACTTGACATCCATTTGGTATACCTTGAATCCTTTGAATGCAGCATAAGCAAGTAATATTCTTACTCCTTCTAGCCTAGCAATGGGTGAAAAGGTCTCTCCATAGTCTATACCTTCCTCTTGTGCATACCCTTTGCATACTAGCCTTGCTTTGTTCCTTGTGACTTCTCCATTCCCATTCAGCTTATTCCTGAATATCCATTTTGTACCGATGACATTCTTGTCATCTAGTCTTAGCACACGTGACCATGTTTTTTTCTTCTCAATCTGCTCAATCTCATCATTCATAGCACTTATCCATTCCTCATTATCTAGTGCAACATTGACAGATTTTGGCTCAAACTCACAAATTAAACAATTTTAGTTTAAAGACTTACTTCTTGTTCTTGTACCAGCTCTCTTATCTCCTATGACCTAGACCTCTAGATGGTTCCTTCTTACATATCTTGCAAGTACAGGTATAGTTCTTTGTCTATCAGCTTGATCATTATTTTGATCTTCATTTTGTTCTTCATCACCTTGCACATTATCTTGATCATTATCCTGACCATTAGTATTTGCAGCCTGATGCTTGAGAGCAATGATTTGTAGCTCAGGGGATCTACATTGTTGGTAGGGTAGAGTGTCAGGTTCTTCGTTGTAAGTGCACTTATTGTAGTCCTTTGGTTATTGAGTGCTTTCTTGTTCATTCTTCTCTGCAAATTCATCTATCTTTACATTTGCACTTTCAATAATTTTGTTAGAGGCTTTGTTTAGACATTTGTAAGCCTTTCACTTGGTATAATACCCTAGAAAAATTCCTTCATCACTCTTGGAGTCAAGTTTTCCATTTCTATCATCTTTTAAGATATAACATTGACTGCAAAAACTTTTGAAATAACTCACATTGGGTGTGTGTCCATACCATAACTCATAAGGTGTCTTCTTGGTGTCTTTCTTCAATTGTACTATGTTCAGTGTGTAAACAACAGTATTGATAGCTTCCCTCCAGAATATTTGGGTGATGCCTTTTTCTATCATCAGTGTTCTAGCACAATCAATTATTGATTTGTTCATTCTCTCAGCAATCCCATTTTGTTGTGGCATTCTTGGTGCAGAAACCTATCTTTTTATACCATGCTCATTACAAAATTTAGTGAATTCATCTGATATAAACTCACCTCCTCTATCTAATCTCAAACATTTTATATCCTTACCACTTTGTTTCTCTACCATGGCCTTATACCATTTAAACATCTTGAATGCTTTTGATTTATCTTTTAGAAACATAATTGTCATCATTCTAGACTAATCATCAACAAAGAGAATAAAGTATCTATCTCCATAATAACTCTTTGTCCTCATGGGTCCACATAAATCAATATGGACTAATTCTAGAATTGCATCAGATGTATGGGTTTTTCTTTTGAAACTAGACTTTGTCATTTTACCTTTTTGACAATTTTTACACATGATGTTGTCGGGCTTGATCATTGTCGGTAAGCCTCTGACATTTCTCTTTTTGCTAATTTTTATCATGTTGTCAAAGTTCACATGACATGGGCTTTTGTTCCATAACCATATGTCTTAATTTGTAGCAATCAAACAAGTGGAGTCAGTATCATTTAGATAGAATAAGTTACCTTTTGTCTACTCACCAGTACTAATCAAATTTCTAGTTTTGTTGAAGATCTTTGCCTTTTTGTTTTTAAATGCCACTTTGTGACCTGAATTATTCAACTGAGAAACACTCAATAGATTATAATTCAATTCATTTACCCAATAAGCATTCTCACACTTTATCTGGTTGTTCAACATTATTGTTCCTCTACCTTCAACTGGACAAGGTGTGTCATTTCCCATTCTTACTGATCCACCCTTGTAGTATTCAAAGTCTCAAACTTTTGCTTATCACTAGTCATATGATGAGTGCAGCCACTATCTATGATCCAAACATCATTTTTGCTAATTTTAGATATGAGAGTTGTTTCTACATACCTTTCTTCATCATCATCTGAATCATCCTTTACAGCCACAAACACCATCTCGATGTCTTCATCGGATTCAGTGTCAGTATCATCATCCTTGCATTTTTCTAGGTAGCTGACCTTCTTTCCTTTGTCCTTATAGTCTTGGGTATCTCTTCTTTCTGATTATCGGTAGCTTCTGTAATCACCTCTGTCAGTATTTTTCTCAAAAGATCTGTCATTACTTCTGTCATCCTTTCTTAAGTTAGTACATCTTGCAGCAAAATGTCCAATCTCTTTGCAATTAAAACAAACAAGTGGTAATTTACCTTTGCCTCTCTGCATTCTTCTGGCCATAAGTGCTTCAATTTCATCAAGATCATCTTCTTCA
>MU215360.1:773220-788071 GCA_018584345.1 Thuja plicata
CTAATCTATATGCTCAAGAAATATGCATTCTAAGCTCTAAAAATGAAGATTATAACAATGCATGATAATAAAGCTAATAATGCAACATAGGTATCTAATATTATGAACAACATAACAATGCTTTCAACAATCCAAAATCAAGGGCCCATTGAGCTTAAAACTCATTCAATTTATAGAAGAAATTGGGAGTGAGAGGAGAGATAAGGTCATTAAATGCATGTATAAGAGCATTAATGAGGGATAGCATTTATGAGGCATGGTGAGGGTATATGCATTAATGATGCATTTATGAGAGCATTAATAAGGCATGGTGAGGGTGTAATTCCAAGCTTGAGAATGTGGACTTTGGAGGAAGGGGAGCTTGAGAATGTGGACTTTTTGGAATGAGTTGAATTCCTAATCAAAAGATTAGGAATGTGATATCATTAGGAAGTGGGTTAGGATGGGATTAAGATTAGAATTAGGCTTAGCACGGGTGAAAGGGTTGGGATTAGTTCGAACCCAGGGTTAAGGTGGTTGAGATATGTTAGGTTAGGGGTTAAAGGGAATATTAATGAATTGAATTATATAAATAATTTATTCAATAATAGAGGAAATTAATTATTTAAGCTTGTGGTTGCTTTTGATAATTAATTAGGACTATAGCCAATTAATTAAATTAATTAGGCTAGGGGATTGGCTTTTTTCAAGTGATGAGGTGTATTTAGGATTTTATTAAATTCCTTTTAATTAATTACTTTAGCCATGTTTTTGATTTGTTTTGATAGAATTGAATTGATTTGATTGGATTGGCTAAGGCAATTAATGTAATTTAGCGATTAAATCACTTAGGAGATTAAATTTGATTTAAATGAATTATGTCATTAAATTGAAGCATTGTCTTGACATAATTGGGGGTATGGTCACACTTAGGAAAAATAGGGTATATGGTCAGAGGAGACCAAATTAGGGTGGTTACAAGAAGACTCCCTTTCGCTTGACTCGGTGAGTGAATCCCAAGATTTCTCAAACAGAACCCTTAGGTGGAATTCCTCTATCTCCTCCTAAACCATTTCCTCATTAGGGTCCAGATATTTCTTCATAAGTTCAACCGCATGTTGCACATAGAAACGATGGACATCGAGAGGCCCGTAGTGGAAATTCATGACAAAAGGAATGAATGTCACATTCCTTCTCGTCTCTAGATAAATCCTCAAGTTGGTTTCCAGAGGAAATTTGACACCATCTCAAGCCACAAAAAGCACATCCTCGAACCCCCCATAGTGAATTCTGCCAAACATACCCACTGCAAGAAACACTACCACATTCCTAGATTTTTCCAGGTCTAGCAAAGAGCCTACAAACCTAGATGAAATATATGTTCTTAGCATATAACGGTCCTTAATATGTAGAAAATCATCACCTAGTACCCATTTCTGGGTAGTGAGAACCAATTTTTTGTATGTCCTAACCAATGTAGACAACCTATCATCATCTATGAATCCTATGAAGGGTTCTTGAGGCAATGGGTAGGTCAATCTCATAGGAGTATTCATACTTCTAAGCTAAGCTAGATAATCTTTCTCTTTGGTTCTCAAATTTGTTAAATGCTTGATGTCACCTTTCGAATACGTTGCCCTTTTATAGAGAAGTCACCCATATCCGAGAGCATTTTTCATTTACTCCACATCAGAGAGAGTGTCATGTCAACTTGAAAAATTACTATGCTCATTTTCCAAATTAGGTTTTTCAGCTGCCTATTTTTGGAATTATGAGTCAGGTTTTGGCTATCGATAGTGCCATTAGAAGAGATTTGTACTTCTTGAACATTGAAAAAGGGTAATTTCATTTACTCTCAGCTTCAAATGAAATATTATCTTTGATATATTTATGTACTAACACATTTTTCACAAAATTTATCATTAATATCTGTCATTTCATGAAATTAGTGATATCTAGTTGGATTTCGCACGCTTCTCACTTAAATACCTTTACTAATGACATTGAGATGTCTTTCCTCTATCCGCTAGGTGAAAAATCAAAGAGTGTTATGCTACCGACTTGGTAGCTAGCTTGGAAGGATGATGTCATAATTGTCCATGCATATTAAAGCCAAAGAGGCAATAAATTTTTTATTGAAAGCAAAAAGCAAAAAATAAAAAACTAGGTAATGTTATAAAATCTACCAGGGCTATCGACGCCTATCTGGGACTAGATAAATGTTAATGACTGTCAAGGTGATAACCTTGTCAAGGCTAAAGACACATGATTGGTAGAGAGGCTCTATCTGATTGGCTATGTGATAAATCTTACCTACATAGTATAGCGAATAGGCAAAAACCATTTCATCATCTTAGGAAAAGGAAGGATTAACTGCTTATACACAAATATATATGAGTGATCTATTTTTCACCTTTTGGCATATTAATCTAATGCTCATTTAATGTTTTCATCATCACATGACATCAAATGTAAAGTTTCATTACGAAGCCAAGATCAAATTTAGTCACTTATTTTCTACTCAGGGTGTTCTCCTTTCCTCTTTGGATATTGCTTAGCCATTCCAACTAGTTTATTTAGAAATGTTATTTTGGCATCTCTTGGCTAACATTGCTTGTAATTTTATCCCTTGTTTCTCTCTTAGTGTTTTCTCTTTCAGATGGTGTTGCACCCTGAGTTCTTTGGTTTTACCCGTTCCCTATTAGTATGTTTTAGGTTTCCCTTTGAGGATAATATCTGATCTTTATTCTTTACGTACAGGTTTCTGTCACCTCAGAAGATGTCCAAGCAACTCATGGAGATAATCGATCTAAGAAACCCAAATTGATTTAACTCCCAACCGAATGGATAAGTTGGTCTACACAACCAAAGATTCTTTGGTTTTCTCTTGGTAGGCCGAGATCCCCTAAAATTTTCCAAAATGTAGATTCCTTCTACATCATTAAACACCTTCCATATTTTCCTTTGGTCTTCGATCACGCGGAGTGATTCACCAGCTTCCAAAATACCAACACCGCTGACACGTGTCATCCAAGTGGGGGTTAAAACACTCTGTAGGGAATGCACCTCTTCAAGATTTTTCTAGTCCCCCATGTATTCCCAGAGACACTCTTGCTTCAACAAGGCCCACCCATGCATCATCATGGAATATTATTTCGTGATGGCAACTTCACGACTAACAACTTTTATAGGCAACTGTCATATTTTTTATTCTCAGATTGGTCTGTGCAATCATGTCATCTCTGATCAAACCATCATGGTTTTATGGTTGAGCCCAACTGGAAAGTGTGTTATGATAAACCAATCAAATTCAAGCATCTACTTGTAGCACAAGGAATTGAGTGATCCATGCCATATTTTTTGACATCTCGATCGATTGTAATAGAATTGTAATCATTTTCAACCGAGGATTATTCTATAAAGCCCCGACAATTTGTAAGTTAAGGAGGTTGGAAATATTGGACCCTGGTTTAATAAGGCAAATAAATATACTATATTATTTGCATAGATTCTACTTTTTTGAGAATAAGGCCCTATGGCCTTTCGTCCAGGGATACATACTATAACACATATTTTATGGGGCATTCTCTCTCACCTTGGCATGTTTCCTCTTAATAAATCACTTGGTGCCTTTTCCTTTTTGTTAATTAAAGTGTCATGTGTTGAAATCTCATAGGTCTGGTCCATTCCTTGCATGTTCTTTGCAACCTTCTCCTAAAAAAAAAGGTGTTTAGAAAGTGAGGTCTTTTCTTTCAACCCTTATTTGAATTGTGTTTTTCTTCCTCGACATAGTGTCAAATACCGTGTCTTCTATTGAGGAGACTTGCACTTGCTTTAGGAGTAATGTGCCCTAATTTAAACCCTTCTAGATGCCTCCCATGGTAGGATATGAATGTGTGATCCCTATGTCTAATGAATTTAGCTTTTCATTCTCTTTCCAACAATGAAGGGAACATGGTGAACCTTGTCGTGAGTGAGGGATGACACAAAACTCTTCCTAGAGAAGGTTAAACCTCTATAGATACAACTTGAAAAATTCTCACCTGCCCAACAAAGATTTGATTTAGCACTTCACCTCCTCTTAGCTTAGGTTGTTTGACTAAATTTTACCTTCCATACTTTTCCCAAAACACCAACCATGTAGAGATGACTTATACAATATCAGAGCTCGTGTTGTAGGGCACACCTTGTCCCACCTCCTGCAAATCTTCTGAAACTATTCCTCAGTCACCAATGCCAACCACAAGCCATAGGATCAATAGTATCTATATTTCATCAGTTGGATGTTTTTTGTCCTACAGTTTTAGGACAATACTAAGAATTGTGTGTAACATGTAAATTCCAATTGACATTAAATTTTTTTATATATCTTGGCTCACCTATGCGAGTCAAATATATGAAGCATTTTAATGGAACCATGTAAAGTATTTTTGGAAGCGTAATTATTAGTTGAAGTGTGTTTGGCAAACTTGAACTATGATTAGATTAGCATATATATGTCTAGTGTACTCCTTTAGTGAGTATAACATGTGGATGAAGAAGTATCAATCCTATATGTGATGATATCTTATTGAATCATATGCAAATTATAGAAGAGATAATGAAGTGTGTGAATTTGGTTTACTAAGCCTCAAAGAAATTGAATTAATGCATATGTTTGATACAACTGTACAACAGTCCATTTTTGTCTACTTATTATCTTTTAGGAAATGAGCCTTCATATTATGGGTAATGAGCCCTCTTATAGTGAGCCTCACAATGATAAATCTTGTAGTATATTATATTAATATTTATCCCTCTATTTGGTATTTCCGTTAATAGGGTTTCCACAATAAAAATATGGTTTTCTCTTGTGTATGTTATTGTGAATGATATCTCTACTTTAGCTCTTTATTTGATTACAAATTTCTTTCTGCTACATGCATATTAAGGTGAATATGCAAAGTTTTAAGTGAATTAATTTTAAACATTTAAGGGGATAATGATTTACCCCCCCACCCACCTGCTCTCCCCCCTCAGTATTTTGGTTGTTCAAAATATACACTCTCCCAAGATTGAACCCATCCATAAGGATATTTTGGTGCAAGAAGCGATTATCACTAATCCTTTTGTGGATCCACCCTAAGAAAGAGGTCTTCAAGAATAATGTTGATTTTTATCCTAAAATGTACCTCCCCTATGAGGATTATTTGGTGCAAGAGGATGATATCATGGATATTTCTTTTAATGGTGCCCTATTTTCTATGCATTTCTTTAACATTCCCTCTATAGATGAGTCCTTAATGAGTAATGTTTGTCCCTATCCTAAAGATCATCTTACTCATAAGTATATTTTGATGTAGAAGAATTATTTACCTCTATTGAGGAAAACTTGTCTTTTCTACACCCACATGACACTTCTCCCATAGATTAAGCATTAATGAATCATAGTTTCATCTCTCCTAAGGTATATTTTTTCAATGAAGACATGTTTAGTCCTCCTATTAATTTCAGATTCAAGAGTTGTAATGAACCCTCTTCTTCCAAAGGTACCTTGGTGGATGAGACTAAGCATGTTACCCATCTAGATCTTCCTTCCTCTCCTACATCTTATCATAACCATTATTCTCTTTGGAGACAAGATAATGTTATGTATTTCATTCATGACATATCTCCTAACATACCATTGAGTGAAGATAAAGACCTAGATGAGAATGCTTCTAATCAACCTAGTAGAGTGGATGTAAATAATTTTGATAGGGTTAAGCATCTCCCTATATATATATATATATATATATATATATATATATATATATATATATATATATATCAATCCTCCTATACATTCATACACAAAACCTTTTCATAAATCTCATGATGAATGCTTTCCACTTTCCAAATCAAATACATCTTATGAGATTGGATATGCAAATTTATACACAAGCCTATAGTGGACAAGATCTTGGAAAAATGGGAAAAGTACCTATAGATCCTACTCCTTCATAAGGCACTATATATACAAATCAATAAAATTTTCACAACCCTTTTCAAAACTTGATCACTCGTTTCTTATCTAAGAAAAACATGAGAACTTCTCCTCCTTCCTCATCGCATAATGTAGGCATATAAATCCAACAACTTATAGACATTGGTACTATAAATATAGTACTTTAGCATTCCAGTACCCTATTGTGTTTCTCCATATTATGTGATGCACGTATCTTACTTCATTGGGGGATCTTTATTTTGCATGGTTCTTTACTTTACATTCAAATGTTCCATTGTGAGAAACATAATAGATTATTTTCTTTGTCCTTTAACTTGAGGGGCAAGGTTTCTCTTTCATTGTCCTCTTAGAGGATCTATTATCTCTTTGTATCTTGTATGATATGATGTCCTTCTTTGCACAAATTGGTTTTTTTCACATAAGGATCTTTCTTCTTTTAGGGAGAATGAAATTCTTATTTACAATCTTCTCCGTGCTTAGGGATGTATGTCTATTATAATTGAACTTAGAGTACATAATGTGCTACCTTTTCTTGGGACAAAAATTTCCTCTCCTTTTATCATTTCTAAGGATCCACTTTTCTTGGTGAAGTGGTGTTTGTTTATTATATGATGTCCAATCTTACACAAAATTGATTGTTTGCATTAGGGATTCTCTCTTATATAAGAGGTTTGTATTATTTATTACAACATCTTTCTTGTTTTCAATTGTATATCCATCATTAAAAAATCCCTTACTTGGGAGCTTAAAGTGTGTCATTCTTCATCAATAATCCCTTTTTCCTACCTAGCAATAGGGGGTTAAAAATATGATTTTTTTTTCTCCTTCCCCTCTTTCTCTCTAAGATGTTATTTTTGAGGTAGATGTATTGGAACAAAGATATCTTCCTCTTTAGGATTCCTTTACATGTTTCAAGATATCTTTTACACAATTATATTTCCTTGGCTTTAGAAAGAGTTATGCCTTTTTGACTAGGGTTATGAATACATTGTTGCCTTACGAGTATCTCCTCGGTGTTGAAGGTTGATATCCTTATTATACTTTTCCTTAAGATGACATCCTAGCTTTATGATGTTCTCTTAAGTAGGGGGAATATATTCATCCTCTTTGTGTATTATATGAAAAGTTTATTTTGCACCCTTGTGCATCCCTTTGTGCCCCTATGTATTATATTTTTTCCCTTGTGTGTTCCCTTTGCACTCATGTGCATTCCCTTTTCACCCCTATGTGTTTTATTTTTTATTCCTTTGAGAATTCCCTCTGTGTTCCTTTCAAAAGTCACTAATCATCTCTTTTTTGCCCCTGCATATTTTTACAATAGATGAGTTGAATAGCATGCGCTATACTATTAACTCCATCTTTACATGCAATACTCTCTATTTTATGGGTGTAACTATCACAAATTTCTATACTGTTTAGCTCTCTTCCTTCTCTTTCTCTCATGAATTTCCTATCATAACACAAATTTATAGCTCATGTCATTCATGTCTCCTTTCTTCTTCTACTCCATAATCTCCCTGATTTTCTAGTAGGTTAGACCATGGAGTCTTGTCTTATCTTTGAGGGTTCTCTCACTCTTTCTTTGTGACCACTCTTGCTTTTATAATATCATTCCAAATGTGAAATAGTAGTAGAGAAATTTTCACTATCAAGGTCTTTTCTACAAGTTGATTTGGAGGATTTTTTTAATATTAACCCCTTTTTGTTGGTGTGTTTTTTTTTTTACTTTATTTTCCTTTGTCCTTCTTTATTTATTATTGTTTTTTGTTGGGATAATGGAGAGGTGTATACTAAGAGGGGAGGGGTGAATCAATACCCTTAGAAAATTTTAAGCAATTCTTTGTAACCACTGTTCTGTATTACCCGACTGAGTAGATTGCATACACCAAACATATAGTATCACTACTGAAATGTAAATGCATGTAAAGTAAACAATACACATAAATAAAATTAAGTACTCATGACACTAGTATTTTGGTATCGCACAAAACCCTTGTTAGAAGGTAAAAACTATGGTGGGGATGAGACCCACAAAACTTCACTATTATAGAAATAAAGTTAGTCTGTTAAAGCTTTACAAAGAATGATCACTTCTGATGATCTTACCCTATTAGGAGTAACAATGAGATCTATTAGATCTACCTCATGTGATGATTTTGCAACACAATATATGTGTGCACTTGGTTAAGAGATTTACAATAAGACAGTTAAGTCTACTTTGTTAAGAGATTTAGGGTCTATTACAATTGTTAAAGAGTAACAAAAGTTTGATCTCAAACATATACAATCTCAATATTGTTGATACAAATCCATTAAGTTCATACAAAAATATATCACCTCAATGTGAATGATAATACCTTCTTCTCTGTTATGCTCGTTAGCCTTGCCTTAGTTCTGTAAAATGATTTATGCAATGTAGTCTTTGTCCTTAAAATCCTTGTGTGATCAACATAATTTTCAAAATTTGATATCTATACATTTATATATCAAATGATATGACCTAATTAGGGCTTAACAATTACATCCTTACCCTAATATCAACGGTGTACAAAATTTACCATGATCATCTACACATAGGAGATATAAATAATTAATGTCCTCTTTGATCGTGTAAACCGTTATCTAGGCCGGCTACAAATTTGTTACATAGAATTATGTGCCATAATAAACTTTTAGGTGGTCTCTATTCCACCTGGTTATTGTTGTCTCTCGGTGCTCGGTGTTGTCTATGTATCTTGGTTATACTAGTGTTCGGTTATGCTGTGTAGCTTGGTGTCGTTCACTACTCGGTATAGTCTGTCTACTCGGTAATCGATGTGCTCGGTTAACTCTGGGCATGATCAGTGCTCTTAGTTAATTCTTTACTTCAGTGATTAGACTGACTTTATTACTTGTGACTCTGTTACCAACTATTCATTATGTATGTTTGATAACTAATGACAACTTCAATGTGCAATTGAAGTAACATTCTCCCCCTTTGGCATTAGTATCAAAAACTTATTACTATACATAATACTATACATAGTGACTCCCCCTTTGTACATGCTCTCCTCCTTTGTATATACTCAATATATGTATATGAACTCAATCTGATTATAGTATCCCCCTTTACTATACATATATACATATGTTTCCCCCTTTTTTGAAAATAATGACAAAAGGAGTATAACTTACAGTTTGTCAAAAATATTAGGATGGGCATTCTTGAGTGTTTCTAGTAATTTCTCCCATTCCTCCTTTAAATTATTGAGGGTGAGTAGCTCTAAATTTATTTGAGCATGCATATCATATATGCTCTCTATCACTGACAATTCTAGGGTGGCAATGAGATTCTTTGCCAATGTCAAATGTTTTTGCATGATGAGAAAATGTGGTAGTAACATTGCCTGGAGCTCGGTTAGTTTTTCTCTGATTGTCTCCTCTTCTCTCTTCAAGTCTTGTCTCAACCATTGGTTTTGAAGTACCTTGTTGTAATGCATGTTGCTCAGTTGATAGACTTTGTGCACTATCCTTAAGATCTTGATCTATTCACTTTATCTTTTCACTAATCTTAGTAGTGAAGTGATCTAATGTGCATAACTATTGTAGAATTGTAATGGCTTTAGATATAACAGTATCTAAACCACTTACAAATTAGATAGTGTTACCTTATTTACTGCCACTGCCTGGGTGATTTTCTTGGTAACTTTATATTGGATCTTCTTTTCTGCTCTTTCTTCCAATTTTTTCTTAGCATCAATGTCAGGATTGTCAATCACCTCAGTGAGAAGTTCAAGTTGGTCGAGTATGTGGGCTCGTTCATCAATGTTTATATCTAGTACAACTTGTATTAAAATATCTTTTTCTTTTTCTATCACTTGTACACTCTTTGCTTCTCGTCTTAGCTTGTCCTGTGCTTCTTTTTTGGTGCAAAGCTCACCATATTTCTTCAATTTTTCCAAATCAAGCGTCTGTGGATCCTAGTCAGGAATCTTTATGACTTCATCTAAAGCAACTACGTCCTTAGTTCATTTCTTCTTCTTCTTCTTCTTTTTCTTGTCAGTAACACTCGATGAAGGAGATGGAGTTAATGTTAACTGAGCCTTTTTCTCAGTTTTTGGCTTTGCTTGCTCAGTACTCGGTGTGGTAACTTGGTGTTATGCCTCAGTAGCTGACCTTGTGTCTGTAGTAGATGTATCTACTATCTTGTCAAGAGTTTTTGTGTTACCTTCACCTTTCTCTTCTGCAGCATCAGTGGTATCTTTAGGTTCATCATCTTGTGTTGTTCCACCACTATGCTCATTCTCTTTACCATGATCTTCACCCTTGTCTTCATTTGTATTTGTTAGTTGTTCGGGCGGTTTCTACTGTGCTTCAGTCTCAATTTCAATTGCTTTGAACATAATAGGTAACTGACCAGGTACATCTTCTCGGGTGACCTATGATGTTTCTTGCTCATCTAAAGTCTTGGTTGCTCTGATTGACTCATCTTCCTTGGCCTTATTATCTGGATCACCTTCAGTTACATCAAGTATTGTGATCTCTTGGTGACCTAAATTAGTCAAGAGTTTAGGAATACCATCTAATACATGATCTATTGTTGCATCATCAATTGTTATGGGTTTTGTACTCGGTCTAGTAGATGCAACATCATTTACTTCCTTGGTATCCTGGATTTCCTCAGGTGCATTCAGCAGTTCGTTCCAAATTTTGGTGCTCTCAATATCCACTTCTTTCATATTTCCTTGCAAAACATTCAGTGTTCTTGCCTTCTTTTTAAATTGCTTGGCATACTTTCTCATAATATCATGTATTTCCTCAACTGTGCACTCAGCTTTAATAAGTGAGAGAGCTTCTTCTCTCATCTGTTTCCCGGTTTGGAGTGCATATGACCATCTTGATGATATTTTATCATATAATTCTGATGGAATAGAAGTATCAAACTCAACTGGAACTTGTTTGAAGTTGATCATCATACCTATGATTGCTTCTTCGAGTTTATCCTTGTGCTCGGTAGTCAGATCAGAATATGCTTGTGTCTTTGGATGCCCCAACTATCTAGTTGTCTTGATTGCCTATGCAATCTCATCAATAGTTTATGATGTCTTGTCCTATACAACCTTGAATTGATCTGGATTTTCATCAGAATCATCCTTGTCATATTTGTTCCATACATATATCCTCTTTTGTCTCGGTGCAGTAGTACCCTTCTGCTTCCTTGTTTGGTATGTAAACTTTGGTGAGTGTCTTGTTATTTTTGCTAGACCTTTCTTCAAAGGTGGTGAATCCTTAGTCACTAATTGTGAGCTTGTCTTTGATCGAGATTCAATATTTATGTTTTTTCTCCTTTTGGCCTTAGGTTCCTTAACTGGTTCTTCATTTGACTCAGTGGCGTATGTATCATGTTCCAGTTCTTCTTCTTGACTGACTGAGGTCTGTACCTCAGTTTAATCTTTAAATTTATCCAATTCTTCATCTGTTATTGCAAGTTTTCTCTTCAATGTTTCGACAATTTCGGTATTTTTCAGACCCATCTATTGAACTTGTAAAGTAATTTGTATTCGGTTCTTTGCTTCTTCATAGGTGCCAAATCTCATGGAAGATTTGTTAATGGGCTCATTCAATATTTTCTCAATAGCCTCTGAAGCAACATCAATATCTAATTCATATTCCATCAAAGGTAGCCATGTTGTCCTCAGATATGTTTCTTTGATTAAAGTTGTCTATCTGTCTACTACAAAACAAATATCATCTTTGTATTGTTCAACTAATTGTATAGGGATTCTGGATCTCTTTTCCATCCTAGCCTTGAACTTTGTAAAATATTCATTCATAACTCATTCAAAGTTCTTCCCTTGACCCTTAATCATCTCATCAATTTGTACTGTAACTGGTCTATCTGATTTCCACATTACTTTACCGATTGAGGGAAATAAATTCTGAAAGTAGAAGAATATGCAAAGTAGTAATGAACCAAACTTACATGTATTTGTCTTTGTTGATCTAATGGTTCTCATATTTTCTTCTAGTTGCTTCTGCAATAGCTCAGAAAGATCAAGTTGTAGACCTTTCTTAACAATTTTGTAAGCTATATCAACAGCTCTGCATGGTATGTTGTTCAGTCTACTAGACTGGAATATCTTATACCCAATGGCATAAGCATCGAACCTCAGTTCAGGATCATTGATGCAGTTAATCTTCAAACCTCTACCATCCCACTCGACTAATGTTATATTTTCTAACTTGATTCTCGGTAGGTGCTTTAGGGCTTTGGTTTTTTCAAATATAGGATATCCTGTTACTACGTGAATTACATCTCTGGTTATCTTCTTGGGCTCATCTAGCCAGGGCTTTCCATTATGTACTCCACTAAGGACAATGTAGATCCATTCATTGTGAAAGACCTTCAATAAATTTAGGGCATTGGTTAACCCTTTAACCTCTAAGCTTTTGTGATCTTCCTTCAACTTCCCATCAGTGCATAATGATTGATATGTGGCCATAAGCTCAAAATCTCTAATTTCACCTATTTTGCAATGTATGTATGCACATACATCTTGCACTAGAAAAACACTAGGAGGGATAGACGAAAATGCACCTTTATCATCTGGTTGTGTTGTAACTTGTGGATGGATGTTGTAGTTTGGTTCCGTGTAAGTGGAGTTCTTCACCAAAATAACATTTTTATCCTTATCCAATTTTGCTTTCGTTGTTCGAGATGAAGATGCCATGATCTTTGTTTTAGGGTTTCCATAAAATATGCTTGAATAACTCAGTGAGGGAAGAATGCGTAGTAACTAACCTTTGTGTGCTTCAAAATGTGCTAAAATATTTGAAGAAAGCTTGAAAATGCTCTGTTACAACTTAGCTCTCTTTACTCTGCTCTGCTTTGTGATCGCGTTGTGAACAAATGAGTTCACATTGACCAAATATATAGAAAATAAATTTGGCCAGTGCAATAAATGCTCTTCACCAACCACTCGGTGAAAAAACACTATGCTCGGTTAACACTGACAATATTTCAGCTTGGTGAGTATACCATATACTCGGTTACCATAGTAATTCAGTTGTCTTCTTCACATTTTCACCGACTGACAGTTCTAACTTGATACATATTAACCGAATCAACTAGATCAAAGTAATAAAAAATATAATACCATAGTGCATCTTTATTCATGCTAATTTGGCATTTGTGCAATGAATACAGGAACTCATGTAAGATATAGCATTGCAAAACATAGTTCCATACCTTCCTGTATTGCTCGGTTAGAGATGGTGGAGCCACCTAATCCATTAGATGAGGTGTCACTGACTATTGTGCTTGGTCCTGCATTATCATTTGACACTTTCATCCACATTCAATTTCTGATCCTTACAATTTCCTCAATTGTATTGCCATTCCCATAAGTGTTTATTCAGTTTGCACAATCTCTGCTTAAGTGACCGACTCTGTGACAGTGAGAACATGTCATTCCAGCGTTTGACCAATTCCTAGACTTGGTTCACCATTTTCTCATACAATTTTCTGCTATATGTCCATATTTACCACTTTTTTCACAAGTAATCCAAGTGTTATAATCCCATGCATAAGCATTGCCTTGTCTTCTCGATTGATTTACTTTTTCTTGTCCTTTAGGCTTCTAGGTTTGCTTTGTGTTCTTTCTGCATGCTTGAGTTGTATGACCCTTCATGTTGTAGTTTTGACAGTATTTATCCATGTATGGTTTCTTATATGGTTTGTTCAACTTGGATCTACACTCATGTGCTTGATGTCCATGCTTATTGCAGTTATAGCAAATACCATTGAATTTAGGAGGGTTTCTAGGAATACCTTTTGCTTTGCTTCTGCAAACATTTAATGTGTGGTCTAGTTTTCCACAGTGATGGAAAGAGGGCTTCTTAGGCTTTGAATTTGAGTATACATTCCTTTATTCAACTTTATTTGATGATTCTCCTTGTTTGGTATACCCTAATCCGGTATTGTTGTTTAGTCTTCTTTGATAGTTCAGAAATTCATCCATTCTAATAGTGCTTTCTTCAGATCTCTTAATCACTTCATTATGTTGTTGTAAAATATTCACTTCATTTCTCATTTTTTTATTTTCTTCTTTCAGTACACCAATATCATCTATTCTTCTTGCAAGTTCAGTATTCACTTGGTTAGCCTCATGATTTATAGAAACCACTTGATTGGTGATCTCAAAGTAATGTTCAATAAGTCTCAATATCTCAGTTTCTTTCTCTTGTAACTTTTCAGTCATCTGTCTTCTGTCATCAACAACCATGTTTCTATCTTGTTCATCCTTCTTTGAATCATTGAAGACTTCAACCATTCTAACCATTTATGTGTCTTGACTGATATACAATGCTTTCACTTGTTTATTAAGTTGTTGATTGCTTTCAGATAACTTTGATATGATTCCTACTAGTTCAATAGAGAAGAATGAGGACAAAAAGCAAGATAGTGAGATGGAGTTGAGAGGTAGACCAGAAAATCTAATAGAGACTCCAAATATGGGGGATAAAAATAAATAAATAGCTACACCCAAGAGGGGGAATACAAAAGTGGAAAATCAGAATTCAGGAGGAACAAATAAATCTAAATGGGGGGATGAAACTGAGATTACACAAATTCTTGAAGGAGAAAAAAGTGATAAAGAAAATGAGAAAAATACCAAAGGGGAAAGAAAAAAGGGGAAGAAAGATAAAGAGGCGTAGAATAGAAAGGTTTCAACAAGAAGCAATAAAAATGGAGATGTCGAAGCAGGATTAGCATCACTAGGGAGGCCATCAAGTCAAAAGGTGAGAAACAAGGAGACCAAAAGGAACATTGCGGATGGTAGTCAGCGGATTCTGGAGGTAGGATCCTTTGTTAAATCATGAAGATTATTTCTTGGAATATTAGGG